>NMRB01001091.1:151527-201301 GCA_002633025.1 Notospermus geniculatus | reverse complement strand
ACCAACATAATTTATTGGGACACATGGTAGTATGCTCCAAATTTCAGAATTTCACGGTCGATTTTAAAGATTTTTTGGCCGAAAGGGGGGGCGTGCGGCGGGTGCCCCCCCCCCTTGGATCCGGGCCTGAATCTCTTCCCAATAGTTATGGCCTTGCCAGCATCGGAACATAGTTGCCTCATGCAAGCCAAAGACCATTCCCAAATATCGTACCTCAAGCAAGTTTCGATTGGCCGAGACAGTCACGTGTGCGGTCAACATTTCGGCATGTTCTCCCGGAAAATATATCCGGTTGGAATGTTTTCCCGCAAAATGCTTCCGTTGAGACGGCCCCACGGCCGCCATTTTGTTTCTCGCTTCAACTGAGACGGCAGTTTTGCAATCAAAATCCTTTCAGATGATCCTGAGTATTTTGATTTCGTGGGCTGTGTGCGGCATCATGACTGCTGCAGGGGCGATTACGGACGACCCGAAAGACCCGGCCTACACCACCAGGACTGATGCTACCATTGAAGGTGTCCAACAGGCAAAGTGGTTTTTTGCCCCATATCCAGGTAGTTGAAGCAAGAAAGTTATCTGAAGTTTTTTCCTGAATACATGACAAATTGCATTAAAGTATGCAGTAATTCACCCTAACTTCAACATGGGCAAAGTGCCAGGCCTGTGAATCGCCCGAACAAATGATCTTGCGTTTTCTTTCGCTGTATTTCCACAGGACAGTGGGGCTTGCCAACCGTCAGCTTCATGGGATTCCTCATAATGTTTGTCATCACTATCGCTTCGATGATAGAATCGGTAGGGGATTACTACGCATGCGCAAGAGTGTGCGGAGAAGTAGCTCCGCCCCACCACGCCATCAACAGAGGATTGGCTATGGAGGGGTTTGTCTGTATGCTGGGCGGTCTTTACGGTTCAGGGGTCATGATGACGTCATATAGCAACAACATCGGTGCTATTGCCATAACTAAGGTAACGGTGTATGTACATCTTAAAGGAGTAGACGCCGAAGTTGTAAACAAGCTGGTTTGTTAACAAATATGGTCGGCAAACTAGTTTTATTCCTTCGTGCAGGTGGCAGCACCCGTGGTCGTTAGACTGGTTCCCGGTCCGATGCAACTCACTCACGATATTCACGTCAGTACATATCACCGACAATAGGTGGCAGCACCGCAGGCGTCCGTGGATAGAGAACTAGTGAGTGAGTGTTTACAACTTCGGCGTCTGACTCCTTTAACAGTGTATTTAGGCTGAATGAAAGTCCCTTTTGGGGCTCAACATTTTTCATCCACAAAAACAGCGATTTGACGACAGCGCATGCCCGAGCTTCCGTCATTTTCCTCATTGGCGATGATTTCCGAACACCAGGCCTGCCAGAGAGTGTCCTGGATGCGGCATCAATGCGTTGTGATTTTTTTATCTTCCAGGTGGGCAGTCGACTCACTTTGCAAATCGGCGGATTGCTCTTCATTTTGTGCGGAATAATTGGCAAGTTCGGTGCCGTCTTGGCCATGGTGCCAGAGCCAGTGCTTGGCGGACTAATATTTACTAATCTCGCGTTCATCACTGGCGCAGCCATGTCAAATCTGACGCATATAGATCTCAACTCCAGCAGGAATACGTCTATTCTTGGCTTTTCCGTGACACTGGGTTTGGCCATCCCAACGTGGTTAGGGCACGGGAACTCTTTCAATACAGGTGAGTAGGAGATCACGATCATGTTCAGTCGGAAGCCCCGCACATCTCCCATTTAATAGGTTGTAAACCATGGGCGAGTTCGCTCTTTTGAAGTCCCCGGCAAACGGAACACACGCACTGCGCATGAACAACCGAGTGACGAAACGAACTCGAAACTCCTCGACACGATTTCAAGATGACGTTGATGAAAGTGACCGATCACGTAATTGACCGCCATCTTTGTTGGAAAGTTCGGCAACTTCAGGAAACCGGTCGAGTTCGAACACTACATATTCACTGTTGCGTTGGACTGGCGTGTAGGCCTACCAAATGAACTCGGCCATTGCGGATGAAATCAGCTAAGATGCAAACATATCTTTCATAGTCATAGGCCTTCGACATTCATACGCTTGGAATTACCACCCCTAACTCTGTAGCATAGCATACCACCAGATCATACAAAAAAAAATATCAAAGAACACAATCAGGAGAATGCGATTTAAATGCCTTCCTTGGGCTGGCTGTTCGTAGATTTAGACCAGGGAGGCTCGAGTAAATATCGGTGATGGAGATATATGGGATCAAAACTTGTTATCTTACATCATACAGATAGGCCTCCATGGGGTAGCCAGTACATTTTGAAGCCTATTTGTGGAACGACAGGAGCTCTCGAAAGCCGGTGACAGACTGGCGGGCGTTCCACCAATCAGATTCTTCGATAGGTGTTTCGGTACGTGTTACCGTCTTCCTGATTGGTTGAACGCTTTCCCGACGCGTTGCTTACGCTCCAGTCTGTCACCGCCTTTATCCAGCAGGTACTTAACTAACATCAACCATTTTTTACAGGCAATGACCAAGCCGATCTGATTGTTAATGCGTTCTTTTCAAACGCTGTCTTTATCGGTGGGGTAGTGGCTGCAGTCCTCGATAACATTGTTCCAGGTGTGTATTACATATATTGGTCATGATCAAATGAACCACTCTGTGATTGTATTCCCAGCATTTGGCCTGGTGAGCAACAAAACAATGTCATAATAGCCGTGGTTACACTACATAAAATCCCCAGTTTTTTTGCGGTCACACCTATGAATTGCCGGGCTCCATGAAACCCGTGTCTGAAAAACACAGGTTTTTCAAATACGGCAGTCTCGCCGTGCTTTTCGAAATCCCCGTGTTTTCGTTAGTTCTTCGCACGGCGACAGATGGCGCAGCCATTAAGTGACGTCGTTTTCGCGCCTCCGAACTTTTACTGCGGACATTCTATAGGCCTACTGTTGCACCTGTAAAAAGTGAGAAGTGGAAATACAGTATACCAACAAAAAAAACGTCGAAAAATCCACGCTTCGAAAGTAATGCATGAAGGCCTACTCAACATAAAATTCATGATTGATAGGTTTTCTTGAAAAGTATCCGAAGTTATAGAAGTATGCCTAAATTATCAGTGAATGATATGAAGAAGGTGCAACGATCGCTGCAACAATATTGTCCTTAATTTCAGGTACTCTTGAAGAACGTGGCATGCTGAGTTACCGTGGCGACACTAGCAATGCCCATACAGAGCAATACAATGACACGGGCGTACACCGATTGTACGACCTCCCCTACATAATGCCTTGGATTCGGAAGTATAGAATCTTTACATACCTGCCATTCATGCCGACCTTTGACCCGGAATTGTTTACCTGTTTCCGTAGATGTAGATGTAAAAAGAGGAAGCCAAAAAAGACGACGAAACGCGGACAGAATGGGAAGAACATTGGTTTGCCAGGCGGGTCTGGCATTGCCAACTCGTGTGACGTGTACAAAATGCAAGGCCGACGGTTATCAGTGAAACCAGATGAACCGTAAAACAATTCAACAGGGATGTTTAGAAATCAAACGATAAACGTAAACGTTAACGACAACGTTATTTTTGTACGGAAAATGCAATGTAAGATCTGGTGAATGTAGTATGAAAAATAACGTTTTCCTAAAGTTTACGTTTATCGTTTGATTTCTAAACCTTCCTATTTTCAAATGAATTTCCCACAGCAAAAAAACAACGAAGAAAAGCATTTTGAGAGTAAAATAACTAATATAATACTGAAAAATGTACCTATAACTTAGCGAAATGAGAATAAATCTTAAATTCTCAGCCTTTTTTTGAAAAAATGATACTTCCAGTGACAAATAAAAAGTGTACAGCCGAGAAAGAAATAGAAAAAGATAAAAAAGATGTTGTTAGAATAATAATAATTCGCAGTGTCTGATGAAGCATCATGATCATTTTCAACTCTTTCACTGCCCATGCTATTTTATAATTTTTTACCCCTTAATTGTCAAAAGGTTAGCTATTTTTAATCCCATTCGCCTGGTTTTGTAGTTAGAGTATGTTACAAGAGAGAGACATTGATATCGAAGTACATGTACGTTCATGCACATACGTATAATGCATTAATTTCGCGTAAATACTGTAAATATAGCGCTGATTACATGTAAATAAATACATGTAAGTTCTGACGTACATCATGTGTAGTTTGTTTTACAAATGAGTGTGTTCTTCGACCAAAGTCTGGTACTACATGCATATGTTATAGTTAAGGTGTAAATTCTAAGACTGAGTCTCTTGTATATAGTAATTGTAATTGTATAAATGTGTATTATTATTCCCAACACACGAATTTTTCTGAAAGCTTTCGTCGTAGTTGATCGTCTTCTTGTGTACGTCAAAGCGGTCTAATCCCTACGCATTTCCTACAAGTCCATTATGAAGTTCGTTACTCCTTCTTTGATGTTTCTTGTTCCTTTTGAGGGTCATTTCCGTTCGCTTGATATTTGACCTCCATTGCAGATGGTGGTGTTGACTTCCCCCTGAAGCAATGATAATCAAGGAGTTACTAACTATAGATTTTAACACCGATTTCCACAATGTGTTCCCTGATAACCGATAACATAAACGTTTTGCCAACTGCTTGGCGATACCACAAGCTCCTGATCGGAACGTTCTATATCTAAGATGCACTCGTCCATTCGCATAACATGTTATGCGAAACCTAATGCGAACTTTAGAAGAAGACAATACTAGTAGCACCGACCTTCTTCGACATTTCTTGTGCACCACCACTGTAATCACGACAATGATTATGAGGGCCACTCCTGACGAAACCCCCGCAATGATGGCTACCGTGTTGTCCTCTTCGGGTTCGGTGTGGGTACAGTTGCTGAGTTCTGAAACAGGAAAAAAGGAATTGAGTTGAGTAGGCTATCGACTAGCGACCGTTGGGTATAGAAATAACAGAATAATTAGAGAGTTTTCGCAATCGCCCAGATAGACCTAGGACAACATTTTGGTTACGATTTTGTATTATACCCGACCAATAAATGTAGACGTTGGCCTAACCCGGCAGTTTCGAAAACTCACTCTAATACGTTGTGATGAGGTGAACATCTTATCATTTTGTAGCACACGTCGAAGTGTTAGTGTAAACGTGTACTGTATACCTGTATTTAGCGACCAGTTATTGATATTCCGATCAGGGTCACAGATCCTACAGTGACTGTTGGCATCAAGTTCTCCTGGAAGGTAACACTTCGATCCAATCAAACATCCTGTTTTCTGAATAAGAAAATGAATATATTGTAACAGGCAATTGGAACTATCAGGAGAGGGATCCTCGTATGTCTCGTAGTCAAGAAGGGGTCACACTGGGTCGTGAAAAAATAGCGGCCATCGCCGCTGAGGTTAAGGTGAAGGGATTCCTAACTAAGCAAAAAAATATTCCCCCATCTCAGCAAACGCGGGGAATTCCACCTCAGTCGAACAATAAGAATTGTTGTTATGAGCAGCCGCACAAAAGATTTAGTTCTGAGATCGCCGTTAGTCCTGTGCCGATCTGTTGGGTACCCCTTCACCTCAACGAGTTCGATTCCCTTACGTCAGCAATGACAGCTTTACCTCTCAACACTTTTCAAATCCTTGACTAAGACAACACTCCATCTTAACTCGCAATCTGATGCAGAATGAAAAATGACTTACGACTTGGGTACAATTTCCTTCGTTCCGTATTAATTCTACTCTCTATGTCCCTGACCTTAACATTGTTTGTACCTGGTTTACTACCTTTTGTATCAACAATACTTTATCCTAATATTATTCGTAATATTCTGCTCTGTGCCGGGGACATAGAGAGCAATCCTGGGCCCATCGGTTCATACAATGTTCTCTTTTCTAATGTTAACAGTCTCTCGGCCGACAATGGCCAAAGGTTCGAAGACCTTAAAATTCGTTTAGTGTCTGGTAATATTCATTTTGCGGGGCTTTGCGAAGCGGGGACTCACCTTGACATCTCCAAATGGAATGTAAATGGTTTTCATACTCTCGATAATACTCTTTACTCCACCAAGGGTAGGGGTATGGTTATATACATTCGTGAGTCAATTGCTTTTAATCGCAGACCTGATCTCGAGGACGTTTCAGTAGACAGTATGTGGTTTGAGTTATTCACGAAAGACAGGAAAATTCTCCTTGGGTCATTTTACCGATCCCCCTCACAAACTCCGTTTGAAAGATCTCGTTTTTTTACGTCTTTGGACAATACTCTTCAGAAATTAGATCTCAACAGTGAGATAGTGTTATTTGGAGGTGATTTTAACTGCCGCTCTAAAATGTGGTGGTGTGATGATGTAAATACCACCGAAGGGACCATGCTGTATGATTTATGTGTACAAAACTCTCTCTTTCAGTTGGTGAAAGAACCTACTCGCATAACCCTCAATAGTCGTTCCTGCCTAGACCTGTGCTTTTGCAATTCTTTAGTGTATGTTTCTGAAACTACTGTATCCCCCCCGTTAAAGGGATCTGACCACAGCACAATTGATATCTTGACTAGCTTCTCCTCTCCCATAACAACTGGTGTCATCACAAAGAGAATCTGGAAATATGATCAAACTGACACTGATGTTCTCAATACTGCGATTTCAAATCACAATTGGGAAGCTCTTNTACATGTAAGTAAATTCTGACATATATGATGTACATGTACATGTATACATGTATATTGTGCTATATTACTTGGTGTGTAGTTTGTTTTACAAATGTGTTCTTCGACCAAAGACTGGTACTATACATGCATATGTTATAATTAAGGTGTAAATTCTAAGACTGAGTCTCTTGTATCTAGTAATTGTAATTGTATAATTGTATTTATTATTATTATTATTGTTCGGACTTCTATTCCCAACACACGAATTTTTCTGAAAGCTTTCGTCGTAGTTGATCTTCTTGGGTACGTCAAAGCGGCCTAATGCCTACGCATTTCCTACAAGTCCATTATGAAGTTCGTTACTCCTTTTTGGTGTTTCTTGTTCCTTCTGAGGGTCATTTCCTTTCGCTTCATATTTGACCTCCATTGCAGATGGTGGTGTTGACTTCCCCCTGAAGCAATGATAATCAAGGAGTTACTAACTATAGATTTTAACACCGATTTCCACAATGTGTTCCCTGATAACCGATAACATAAACGTTTTGCCAATACAGGATATTCCTCTAAAAGAGTGCAGCACCTGACGGGACAGCGTCCAAGACGTCCCGCACGTCATTCATGATGTTTTGAGGCGAGACGAAAAAAAATCAGATTGTTTCACGACGTCATGATCGCTGAAACAACCGGATTTTTTTCGAGTCACGTCATGCGTTCAGAAATGACGTGCGGGACGTCATGACGCTGTCCCGTCAGGTGCTGCACTCTTTTGGAGTGATAGAGTCTATTGCTTGGCGTTACCACTAGCTCCTGATCGGAACGTTGTTGGCCTGTATCTAAGATGCACTCGTCCATCCGCATAATATGAAATTGAAATAGGGTTTCTAAGGTGAAAGACATTGCTTCCGACCAGATTCGCAAAACATGTTATGCGAATGGCCGTCGTGAGATCCTAATGCATACAGTCGTGTTTTAAATCAGGATGTGAGCTTTAGAAGAAGACAACATGAGTAGTACCGACCTTCTTCGACATTTCTTGTGCACCACCACTGCAATCACGACAATGATTATGAGGGCCACTCCTGACGAAACCCCCGCAATGATGGCCACCATGTTGTCCTCTTCGGGTTCAGTTTCGGTGCAGTTGCTGAGTTCTTAAACAGGAAAAAAGGAATTGAGTTGAGTAGGCTATCGACTAGCGACTGCTGGGTACTTACATTGTACAACAGAAATAACAGAATAATTAGAGAGTTTTCGCAATCGCCCAGATCGACCTAGGACAACATTTTGGTTATTTTCTATTATACCCGACCAACAGATAAACGTAGACGTTGGCCTGACCGTGCAGTTTCGAAAACTCACTCTAATACGTTGTGATGAGGTGAACATCTTATCATTTTGTAGCACACGTCGAAGTGTTAGTGTAAACGTGTACTGTATACCTGTATTTAGCGACCAGTTGTTGATATTCCGATCAGGGTCACAGATCCTACAGTGACTGTTGGCATCAAGTTCTCCTGGAAGATAACACTTCGATCCAATCAAACATCCTGTTTTCTGAATAAGAAAATTAGCATATTATAACAGGCAATTGGAACTTTCAGGAAAGGGATCCTCTTATTTCTCGTAGTCAAGAAGGGGTCACACTGGGTCGTGAAAAAATAGCGGCCATCGCCGAAGAGGTTAAGGTGAAGGGATTCCTAACTAAGCAAAAAAATATTCCCCCATCTCAGCAAACGCGGGGAATTCCACCTCAGTCGATCAGTAAGAATTGTTGTTATGAGCAGCCGCACAAAAGATTTAGTTCTGAGATCGCCGTTAGTCCTGTGCCGATCTGTTGGGTACCCCTTCATCTTAGCGAGTTCGATTCCCTTACGTCAGCAGTGACAGCCTTACATCAACACCTTTCAAATCCTTGACTTGAAAGACAACACTCCATCTTAACTCGCAATCTGATGCAGAATGAAAAATGACTTACGACTTGGGTACAATTTCCTTCCATTTCGTCCTGGTCAATAGTGCACTTGAAACAGGCGGAGTCGTAGGCCATGAAGAGAAGTTCATCATTACTGTAATCCTTGCCATTGTTGCTCAGGGCTATCAGGAAGTTACCATAATTTCCGTCGTGGGGACAGAGTACCAGGTTGAAATTAACGTAGGTCGCCGAAGTCATGAATTGTCCGCTGTCATCTCGTACCTTTTTCACGGGCTGAAAAGAAGAAGGGGTGCGCTAAAAGCGATGTCGTGGCAGACAAAGTTTCTGAACACACGCTCGATCGCCACCATCTTGGAGACATTAGTGCTAACTAATATTCCATAACAAAATATATCATTACATGACGGCCAAGGCTTTATTATACCCTATCGGTAAACCCAAAACAAGGTATACATGGTGTGAAACTTGGTTGGTACTCCTTTGCTGTGCATCGGCCACTCGACCAGCAATTGTTTACTTACATCGTAAGGCGTCAGTCTACATTTCAAGTCAGATGACTTTATGATATCTTTTCCAAACACCTCAGACCTCGAGCAGTTCCTGCTTCTCATGTTGCAGAGACCGTCACGAGGTATGTAAGATATCGTTGGTGGCGTGTCCTTCGTGAGTGAACACACACTGCCGTAGTAGCCATCATTACAAACACATTGACCTATATGTAGAAAAAAATTACTTGTAATCATGTCTTTGGATTTTTTTTTCATTTCCTCAAAAACTTGCGAAGAAGTGCCCCAAAATCACATTTCTACACAGAATAGTTGAAATTATAGGATATGTTATGAAATGCCTCGTCGATGAGTAGAACACAGTGACATAAAAATTTTGAATGAAATGATGCAAATAAAAAAGTAGCAAAAAACATGCCTTTACAAAATTACTTCTGTCAGATGCGGCTTTCAGCGGAATTTTTCGACGCTGATACCACTACATTTAGATAGCCAGGAAAATTTGCTACTATATATGTTGGGACCAACTTTCTCTACCCCATTGTTTTGGAGATACATGTGTTCAAGAAAACCTGCTGTCCATTTACTTTTTTCCATGAGTGTACATGTACTATGTCCTTCTGGCATAAGCGAATTTTGTCACTCAAAGAACATAAGCGAATACTTGGGACATTTTTCTCTCATTGGGAAAAAAGCCTTTACCTTCCTCGCATGTTCCGTTACCGTTGCAATCGTCCAAACACAGCGATGACATCAGAACCGTTTTGTTCAAGCCACCACTCAGGTCCTCAACGTTTGGTGGTTCTTTTTCCACCTCAGCCAAACAATCTGCTATTATGACATTCAGGGTGGATTCGGCGAAAGTTGTACTGTCACTGGCCTGAAAGTTTTAGTGTAAGTGTAACACCAGGATCGTAGCTAGCGGGGGAAATGTCCTCCCCCCCCCCCCCNATCTGAGAGGATACATGTAGATATTCAATATTTTTCTGGGGGATGACCCCCAAACCCCCCTCCGACGTCGCTCTCCAGACTCAATCCGTTTTGCGCCCCTAGGCCATAAAAGCTAGCTACGCCCTTGAATACGTCATGTTGTTACAACATGATCTAATCGAGTGAGTGTTTTTCCTTTGTGAGGCTTGTAACGTGTCTTCTTAGAAAAAGATGACATGGAACGGAAAGTTACAACTAAAGAAAATGTATAGTATTCTCTGAACTGGTTCGGACTTACATGTTTAGAGAGTGAAGGAAAATTCTTCCATTACCTTGATGTCAAATATACAACTGTTTATCTCATCGGTGTACGATTTCTTTTGGTACGTTTTGCATTTTTTTACAGCGTCTTTCTTAAGGAGATAATCTTTGCAGTACGATCTAGCCTTTTCCTCTGTCCAGCCACTGTCGGTTGGCCACGTGGGTTCCTAGTGTAAAAAAGTCACAGGTGTTGTTCAAACGCGCATACACTCGACAGCAAATGGCGGCAATTTTTAGTAGGATTTTCATTGTCAGTTTAATTATGAATAGACGCCGCAAAAAGCAACCGTATCTTTTTCTTGCAATGTGTTGTCGTGAAATTTCACTGTTCGGTAAAATATCGTCCGGTCCCATGGGTACAAATCCTGATTTCAATATTTAAATGATTACAATAATTATGGTCAAAGAAATAAAATAAGAATCGTCCTCAACGTGTATGTAATGATACCTAATGACGTTGATGAACGTCAGATGAGCGTTGTATTGTTTTTGAATGGCTGCATAAATGTTGCTTAAAAGAACCTAATGGCATAGACCTGCAGACGTCATTGGACGCCATCTCTCGATGTTACTCCATTGACAGACCCAGGGCGAATACAGTGGCGCCACCAAATAGGCTGGTTGTCTACCATGTTCTGGAGGTGCTTTGAAAGTGCCTAAGGCTTCCGTTACATAGAAGTATACGGTATACGAAAACGCCATTTAACAATGGCTTCACGGTCGTGAATCCATTTGAAACCTTTGTTGACAGGCGTTTTCGTATACCGTATACTTCTATGTAAAGGAAGCCTTATGGTCGTTTGTATTTCTCTTGACCACCACCGTGGCGTGGTGGTCTTTTTCAAAGCCAGGCCTTTCAATTGCACAGTAACGTTTACACCCTCTATTTTTCAGTCCATTTTGGGGACAGCCTTCCAGCTTATTTTGGGGACATTTTTTTCCATTGATTTATTGTGGGGACACACATTCCGGGACTGAGACTGACTGGAAGTTATAAAAGTGAAATGACTTTTTTCCGGCCAGTCAGTGGTGGTAGGCACAATACATACATGTATCAGGCCCGGTGTAACGTTTTTGAGCGGTCCCCATCTGTGAGTCTTCCCCTGCTATTGTCTGACGGAATAAGCCGCGACTAGACAATGGAGGACGCACAGAGAAACGTGTCGATGTATCTGCCAGTGTTTCCAGAACAATAGAGGGAACACTGATACACGGAAACACTGAAAAACTTTACACCTGATCCAGGATTGACCGAATGGCTCGACTGTCAAATAGCTCAACAGAGGTGGTAAGCACCAAATGCGCCAAGCCCAAAGGGGGGTCTGGGGGCCCTCCCCCGGAAAAATTTGACAATTAAAGTGCTTTTAGATGCAATTTCCTGGCACCTGAGAGCAAAATACTCGAATTATTATTCGATTAAATTTTTCTTGCTAAAATAATCATTGCTCTGCCAAAAATAGGGAGCGTGTGCCCCCTGGATCCAACCCTGATAATTTCCATTTTCAAAATGAGTGTATAGTGCCATCGGGTGCAGTCTGCTCTTGTAAAGGTGCCTAAAATTGGACCCGAACAAGAATCCATCATGTCCATGCTAAATCAACAGCACTGAGAGATCAATCCTTCCCATACTAGCAATCGCCTTGGCATGTAGAGGGTTAATCGCCCAGACTGGACATTAAACTCAACAACCAGCTGTGTCTAATCACATGGAGTAAGACGAGGGCTGGGATAATCATTGAGTAAAATGGCTAAGAAATTTCTTCCATGAGATAAAGTCATTGCATCTTCATGCCCATAAACTCCCATTCAACCTCAAATATTTAGTTCTCAGTACTGCCACACGAAGTGGTTGTGGCGCTGTGTTCGCACATGAGTCACCATTCATAAATTATTGATTTTTCACTGCTGCTGACCATGCGGTCTGGGCTAATGGCGGGAAGTTGCCGTGGTGGGGATTTGATAAACAGGTGGCTTATTTTAGGTGAGCATGGGGAAAGAGACAAGTTGGAATCATTTTATTTGCAAGAACTTTTATTCATTGACATCTTAAGGGTAATATGGGGGCGTTAAGGGCATTTTGGGGACATTTTTAAGATCCATAATTTGGGGACATTCCAAATTTCCTACGACGTTTACCGTCGTGAAAACCAATCGAAAGGCCTGAAAGCTGGAATCTCCTGTTTTTGCTCGTGCAGTTCAGCTTTAAAGTGCATGTATTTGTCATTAACTGATAGACAGGGCCAGTAATGTCTTGTCTCGGCCCTGGGCTCTTGTAAAGTTTACTCTTATTGCATAAATAAACACTTTCAAACAAACCTGATAGACAAAAGATGCATTAAACACGAAGGACCTGTACACATCGTCCTCATCTTTAGGATCGGTTGGAACAGCCCTCTTCATCCTGTCTAGGCTGTCCAGTTGATTATCTACAGACCTCCTTCCCTTGGTTGGCCGTGGACTGCATGCATTCGGCCCGGGCCGATAGGAAAACTTCTCGATTATTTCTGCAGTTTCTTCTTTAGCTGCATTAAATGAGAAATAGTTGGATTGAAGTAATAAAGAGCGACGTACCAGTGAATGGCAGTTTGATGAATCAGAGCCAATTCATATAAATTATGGACATAAATTTATCTCCACCTGATACCTTGAATATTTCAAATACTACTGGGCCAATTTTAACACGGTTTGTTGCACATGAAAGTAGGGCTACATCTTGTTGGTCATATTTCTGCATCAGAATTTTGGAAATTTGGAAATATCATAATTGCGTAATAGCTCATCAGGAAAAAATCTTAGTAAAAATCAACAAGTTATGTAACTTTTTAAAAATTTCGTTGCAGTTATGATAGAGGGGAACTTTCTAAGGATTTTGGGCTTTGTTACGTCAAAATTTGTTGAGATTGCTGTGATATTTGAGATCGTCAAAATTTCAGTGACTGTACCTCCTTGCCGACTAGACAATTGAACAGAAAGTGGACAAATGTTTGGATGCATAACTTACCACCTTTTGGAGGGCATGGATCTGCATCAAAATCCTCACCACAGTCGTACGTGTGCGAGTTGGGTACACACCGACAGTATGATTTCCTGCTAATAGGTTTGTGAGGTTTGGCCCCATGAAAAAGGGAGCACGACTTCTCCCTAAAATTACAAATCGTTGATTAATATACATTTTCAAAAATGTACAAACCGGTGTGTATCAGTGTCGGAACCACACGGACTTGCCCTGAAGCTTAATTTGAAAATTCTGCAAATTCGAGCATCATTGTGTTTAAATAAGTTGAAATTGAACAGTGGTCGTTTACATACACTATAGATGCACTGCGAAAAAATCTGGTACATGTACATTTTATATCAAAGATACATGTACATGTATTACATTATGTACATGTACGTACAATACACTGTGTACATACCGCCAAACTTCCACAAAACGATTTCGGTGGCCCCTGTAAACTGAGCCGTCCCTATTACGTTGATCATTAGTAGTGCTTCCGTCATAATGTCCGCAAAATCCTAAAAAAATAACCAGGACAACGTTGGTTTTCGAATATGGTGTATCCCTAAATTATCACGTACAGGGGACGGTATTTCCAATTAAAAATTAAATTAAAACTGCAGCCTACGTCACTAATTTTTGAGACCCCTGACGCATTGGTAGTGACTAGCCAATCCGTGAGCGAAGCTCCCCGCATTTGACTTTTCGGAATAAGCAATTACAATGAAAATTGCGTTCTGTGCCAGACCCTCGGTCTCACGACCTCGGAGTATGACCGAGGGGCTGGTTGCGCGAGACTAGCCCGCTAGAACTTGGCTGCCATCTTTTGGCGCGGCTGATTGCTCCTATTCTGGATGCGGTTCAACTGGGCCTAAGTCTTATCCAGGATTTGACTATTAAATACGGGGGATGCAAGCACATCTTTTGCCTCGTACATGTACTTACCAGTTGAAGTCTCCCAGTCGGATAAGGAAGGTATGACTATGAAGTTGATCATCGGTCCACGATGCGAGTAGGTCACCTTGACATACGTTCCTGTTGGCAGGGTTACCTACATGTACGGAAATGCACATAATTGTTGAAAGTGTGAAGTCATAATTGTTGCTATCAACTAAGTTATAACATGAATACATGTACTCACATAATATTCTCGGCCTTTGTTATTCGAGTAAACTCGCATGCCTGAGCGAAATTTTCCGTTCAGCCTTTTGGCGCCATTCAGGAATGTATACACTTTGAAAACATCGGGACGTTTCTTCAGACCCTTGGGATTATTGAGTTCGAAGGTAGATGCCACCTTTGGACATGACGATAGAACTACGACTTCATCCCCAGCCTTCACAGCCACGCCACAGTTACAGGTTGCACCAAAATAGCGGCCAATAATCTTGCCACAGTTTACGAAAAAGCCATTCACCTAGTTTGTGAAGAGACCAGAAAAATGAACGACGTCGTTATTTTCAAAAAACGAATGAAAAAAATTAATCCCACAGACAGAAATGTGTCAGCAATTTCATTGGAAACGCATTTAAAGCGGATTGTTCGCGTCTGTCCAAAGTGAACCAAAAATAATAAAACAACCCGTTGTATTCGTAACAACAACTGGTAAATGCATTGCGGCGGCCGCTCCGGAAACTGTTTTGTGGATCTTTTACTCGGCGCGAATAGTCCGCTTTTTATCCTACATTTTAGAACAGAAATTAAGACCTCGCGGTCGGGTATTTTGGTCGTGGAATCCATAACCGGCAGTATGTTAAATTACGCCCGAAATCTTTGGGTACACCCGACGAGTGTTGGTTACACCACCAATGACCTCGCACTCGTCGTAATTTAATTGGGGGTTCCTTAAATCAAGTCTCACCTGGTAGTCGCCTTTTAGGTAAGCTATGAATTCTCCTTGAGATTGTCCCTCAAACCTCCTGCAACAGAGGTGATAATACGACTCTACACGACATAAACTACAACGGTCTGAACACATGGCAACATCCAACAGTGACAAACCAAACCAGATTTGGGCCGAAATATGGCAAAAAGCCAGCCCCACCTCTTACCAGAGACCATACCCGCCCCCTCCCCTCCACGGCCCTGCTGTTAAGCCAGCAACACAAATAATACCATGTTTCCACGAGGCGTTTGCGGGCGCGGAATAGGAGAGGGGCGCGGGTAGAAAAATCGATGCAACGTATTTCCCTTTAGCTGTTTCAGTCGCAACCGCGCCCGCAAACGCCTCGTGGAAAAGCCCCGCAGCATTAGGGTCACTTCGTGAATCAAGAATAAAATGGGTTGAACTCACAGCCTGTCAAAGGTCGTTAGGTGGGGATCGTTGTATGAGGAACAGACTCCAGAAAAACGCCTTCCTTGCGCATCCCACCCGTCGCGGTTGGTCACATCAACCTGCAGAGATATTGCACTGTAGATAGCACACTGACTCTGGCAACGAACATCCAACCAATTGGGATGTTCGTAGCATACTAAGATAAGCATTTTGTTGTGTTGGCGTCTAGACTTCCGCCAGTTGGTACCAGTTTTATATTTGGCACTAGAGGTGTCAAGCATCAACGCCTCACTGAAGAATCCTGTCAGTGTCTCAAACGTACGTGAACAATTTTCACAGTTAAACAAATCAACCAAGCCGTTACCAGTCTTTTAAAACGAGCGTTAGTTATTTTCCAACATGCTTACGTCTACAGTTTCGAGAATTTTCTCGAAGACTTTCTTCATCTTGCCGGCATCTTGAATGTAGTGTCTCAGATAGACGTTACACTTTCTCTTTATTGTTGACTTGATGTAGAGCCCATCCGTCACCGCCTTGACGTCAATGTTCTGCGGAGACTTCCAGTCCGTCACCAGGGGCCCACATCTCAAATGCAAAGTACAAACAATCACAAGATGTATAATTCTACATGTTCATGTACTTCATGACTAAATCTTAATCAGTTCTAGGGCGGATATAGTAGATTTAAGGATCTGTGTCAGTAACCAAGTGGTATCAAAATGAAAAAAGGCCCAATGACGAGCAATCGGAGGGGAAAATGCATCTATCTCCTATTGAAGCGAGGCGTACACTGACAAATAGGTTCAGACGTATTTTGAAACCGTCGGACCTCTGCGTTGGAGATTGGCAGAGCATAAGGTCTGGTACCCAGCCACCAGTAAAACTTACTCCCTGTTTTTCGCATGGTCTTGCTGTACAACTGCCGCGACCTTAGAACAAGTATATTTTCTCGAGTTGGCAGGAAATTCGGCTTCTAATCTGATGTGTTTCGTGCCGTGCTTGTTGACATATGTCTGGTCCAGGAATAAGACGGGGGGTCCGTTGAATTTGATGGTGATTTTTTTCCCAGCTTTCCCTTCAACTAGGGCCAACTTCTTCGGGGAAACCTAGAAAATGTATCATTCATAAAAATAAAGAAAAGCTGGTGCGAAAGATATGGGAGTACTAGTTATGCACCGGCTAGTTAAAATATATATATACATTGTATAGTCTACTACATGTAAAATTATTCGGACGTTTTTCTATAGCCAAATGTGTATATTCCTCGTTGAACAACAAAATCAGACTTAGATTTCTGGAGGACCCAAAACTGGAGAAGTAGGCTATTCTAAGAGGGCAGCACCCACACCAGGCGATCTGGGCCGACCGCACAGAAAGTCCGATAATGCTTTCGATGCCTATCGGCGGTTTAGTTAATGGGAAAATGTGTTTTAACTAACTGCCGATAGGCGCCGGTTGCACTATCAGACTTTCTGTGCGGTCGGCCCTGGGCATTCTGCATGCACAGAAAGTCCGATAGTGGTTTCGGTGCCTATCGGCGGTTTAGTTAATGGTAATGCGTTATAACTAACTGACGATAGGCGCCGGTAGCACTATCGGACTTTCTGTGCGGTCGGCCCAGATCGCTTGCGGTATCGTCTGGTGTGCCTGGTCGCCACCAACCAAAATCGGCCGTTGACGCCAGGTCCGCGCTGGACAGCAATGCGTGGAATCTTCTCACCAGCGACGATCGTCTTATACCAAACACCATCAAACCAATATCGCCTTATCTGCGGTGGCTGGTGAGAAGATCGGTGGCGATCAGCACGCTTACGAATACGACATCGCAAATCATCGCCTAGTGGCTTTATCGATGCGTATTTCAGGCTTACCGTCGCGGTCGGTGTAAGAAGATTACTGTCTCTGGCCTTACTCGTCGTCCGGGCACAGTCGGCATCGTTGCAAATAGTAACACTGCATTTTAGACCCTATTTGTATGAGAAAAAATCTACTGCATAGGAATTCAATTGCAACGCTGGTGAGAACATTATTCTGCAGATAAAAAGTTATACATGAGTTGTTTTAGTCAGGCGTCATACTATAAATGTGCCAGAGTTTCTGAACGTATGCTCTTCGAGAGTAATACATACTTTTAACTCCCACTTATGCCCGCTGTACACGATCAAATTTTTCATCCAATTTTTTGGAAATACAGATTCCGGGCCTATTTAGGCTTCAATGTATAAACCCGCATGTAGGCCTTTATTGAGCATATTCAATGTATTTAATGTAAAACATGTTAGTGTTGCTGTCGAATGTAAATAGAAGAGAGCAGTTGAACTCGGATAAAAGAACGAACACCAGACTGGACGCCTAGTCCATCTGACTGTGACAGCTTACTTGTCTTGCCGGTAGTTTGTGCAAGTCCCGTTGATGAATCTTGCTGACCTCGGCTACAATAGAAGACTGGATTTTGTTTGTGGGAACCTTCTTGCCGTCAATGAGCCACTCAGCAGTATGCCTGAAACCTTTCCTTTGGGTGACCGTGCAGTAAAATGTCACCATATTATCTTTGTCAGTGGTGGTGGTCAGCTTGGGGGCTCCGCCCATTATAGGGAAATCTGGAAAGAAGACAAATTGTCAATGTCTGCTTTTGCATAGGCTACGCCATAATTCCGAATGATCCGCACGTCTAATATTGGTAGTGGGGATCATGAAACCTCATCAATGACAGTTTAGGCCCACTGAAAAAAAATATTTGTTTTTCATCCCCACCCACCTACCCAAAAGCTCCCGCCCTCGATGTTTTTATATTTTCCTTAAGGGGGCGGTAGCCATAAGGAAGCGCACTGCAAATGGCGACTGAAAACAATTCATATTTTCTTCAAGCAAAAAGGTAGCATCGATTTCATGTATTTCTATGAAATTGCTACTCTTGTTCTACACATCTGAATTGTAAACGATGTGCTTCCATCTTTCATTAATCAGCTAATTAAGCAAACAATGAGACCCCCCATTTGACTTTTTCGTCATAGATTTCTCGGCAACAAGGCGACTGGGACCTGGCGTTTTACCACAAAACGTTGGGGAATACATATGTGCAGGTGCCGACGTTGAGATAATTTGCAAATTCTAATTCTTAGTAATGATAATTATGTAATTTGTGCCAAAAATTGGCCAAAAATGAACTTTTTGAATATCTCCCGAATCCTGTTGAATAGTGAAAAAATCTCAACGTCGCGCCCTGCGCACAAATATACTGCTGCCAAATGAAAAGAAATCACTGAAGTGCGATGCCTGATGGAAGAGAAAAGTCTTCCCAAAATTGTCATATTTTGGCCTGAACACGCCTACGCTTTTCGAAATACGCGGGCTATTAAGTAACCTCCTTATTGTCATTAAAATAGGCCTATGCGCACGGACGCATCGGGTGTACAAAAGCATTGTGCTGGACAATATTTTTGTAACAGTGTAGGTTTTGGCAACGAACCATGATCAGCTTGTCCTTGACGCCTAATTTTATTAACAATACATGGTTATTCATAAATAAGACGGTTCAACCTTCGACCGCGGCACTAAAACGGCGCTGTATGTTTCCACTACCGCCCCCTTAAAAACTTCTCTGCAGCGCCCACTGACTTGAGTACCTTCGCCACCTGGTGTTCAACAACATCACTAATCGTCGTCTGGAGCGTTTTGGAACAAAGAAAACACTTTGTCATGACTAAGGTTTGGGCTATGGTGACTATAAGCCTCAGTCTTGTCATAAAATCGATGCCAAAATTGAAAAGAAAAAAAAGAAAAAAACATTCTCCTATTTTTGGAAAAAAGGATGAAAAACATTTAGGGCAGGTGTAACGTTTTTCAGTGAGGCCGTTTTCAAAAAGTGTGTTTAAGACAGCCCTTATTTTTTAGGTTGCCTAAGCCACATAGATCTACTGTAGACCATGTTCTCGATCAGGAAAAACAAGCCTAATTTTCGTCGTACAGGGTTTCGTAATGATTGAATAAATTACGAACAATGAAATCTTACCCTTTTGTTCAAATCCCATGATCTTCAATCTCAGGCACGGTTTGTTATAATAATCACCCTTGCCGATATGAATATAGAGGGTCTTCACGCTTGGTACATTTGCAATTTTTATCGGTTTTAAAGCAAATAACTTCTTGTCCGTACCCTTAAAGGATGAAATGTAAAAATTATGATAAATGAAATGGTCCATGGACCATAAATATGCACACCTGTGTGTTTGTACCAGAGGAATGAATGACAAAAATATAGTGGAAATGTCCCAAGGTAACATGATCAGTGGAAAACACCATGAGAAACATGTGCCAAAGAGAAAGTCAAAGTCTTTTCTAGAGTTTTAGATAGTAAAGTTCCAGCCTGAAGAAGACCCCGGTTGGGGTCGAATTCTGGAAATTGACTTTATATTCTTTATGAGAAACATGTGCATGTACAATGTAAAGCATATAGAGATGATAGCGGGTCTACAGACCAGTTCAGAATACTCGCAGTTGTAACATACCTTCTGAAACTCCGTTGGTTTGGGATCGGAGGAGTCTCTTTTGTAGGAAATAAAAACAAATTGCGTAAACCCATATTTAGGATCGTCTGGCTCCTGTATATCAACTTCTGTAACTTTGGTAGGAAAGTCGAATGTTATCTCAATGGTTGACATTGTATTTCCTGGTTCAGCAAGGCAGAGTCCGGACAATGCTCCCTTCTCTGAAAATAGTTATCAGATTACCGCAGCTGAATTGTCGACGTCAGTAACATACTGGTTACATTCCGTTCAGACTCTTTCTTAGAGCGATTACTACCCTTGACAGCGAAAGGCTTTCTCGTTGCACTATCGTTTTCTGTCCGTTGAGCTGTCCTTGCTCTTTGGCTAGCAAGCCCTTAAACCTATTCGAGCAGGACATCACCAAGTAATAAAAGTTCAAACCTCATTAATAACTGAAATAAAATACTCGAGATGATGGGAAGAAGATATACTTACTTCCTTTACAGCAGTTATATCGCAGCCTCTCGAGGCTGGCATCGCCGGCAGGAAATCCTGTTGCCTTGATCTGTGATGTTTTGAGTTGTAGGGATACTAAAATGGGAGAAGGAACGCTCGTCAGCTACTACTGTGGGTAATGTACAAAAGATAAATCGGGGGGCCAAAAAAACCGCATCAAAATCCACACTTTGATTTCTCAAAAACTGTCCATTGATATTCAATGAAATTTAGTACCGTATCATTTTATTTCAAGATGTTTTGTTCAACACGTAAATTTTTCCAAAGACCGTATCACAAAAAATATATATTTTTTATCTATTTTTGGTATCACTCAATAGGAAAATCATAGCAAAATATATTCAATGCCGATGTAACAGTACAGAGCATCCCCCTGTAAAAAGTGTCCACTTCTGTTGTTTGATGATGGATTAAGGAGCATGGCTATAGAAGCCAATCGCCAAAGATTACATTAGAATGTAACAAAATATATGATCTTTTATTCCTGGGAGTGTTTTTTCTAGGGAATTCTTTCCTTTCACACCTAAATCAAATAAGATACGGGTGATGAAAACCACTACTGGCCTAATATCCTCAACTTCAAATTTCGATTTCTCGAATTGCATCGAATTTTCTTTGGCCCGATAATGCTTCACCATTGGTAAGATACGTGATAAAGAGAGAGAGAGAGAGAGAACCATTTTCGTCATCGAATAACGTTTAGATTTGAGACTACCGGCTGAGCAAAAGAGACCAGAAAGTAATCGTTATAAAATTGTTTGTTAATTGAGATCATGAGGCGAGGAGATAGAATTTTCGGGGTAGTGATCGAAAAGGTGAAAAGACCAGGCACACTTACCTTGAGCGGCTGCCGTCGACAAGCCGAAGAAAAAAATCAAGAATAGTGTCGGCAGCATCTTTGATATCTGTTGTTGAGCTCACGGACCGACTGACTGAACGCACGGTGAATTGAATACACTTCTAAAAATCTTCCTGTCAAAAACGTCATGTATTTCGGCGTCGGTCGGAAAGGTTCGACAGCCAATGAGATGGTTGTGATGACGATTTCACCAGCGAAAAGAATATTGTACTGACGACGAAGACACGTGACTGGAATAGTGACATTCCAGTTGTTGAAAAGCCGTTTAGAATTTCGGAACAAATTGCTGTGCTCTTTTGATGGGGTATTCATATTGCAGGAAAACTTCCTTGTCTACGTGTATAACACAGTATACTTAAATTTTATAATTTCCAACCAATAATTTGTCATTTGCGGCCACCTCTGCCAGGGGGACACCTCTCTACTAAGGACACTGACGTTCAGTCCCAAATCGGCCATTTCCATTAATTTTGAGTTCTGTAATGTGGACGCATCTCAGTGAAGGACAGTAGGCCGATCAGTCAGTCCGAAAGGTATCCTTAATAGAGAGGATCCACTTATTGGTGGACGAATTTAGTGCAAAAACAGGCGCGGAATGATAGGCGCCCAGTGTAACGGTCTGTGGAGATTAACTTCGATTGTTTTGAAAGTGTGTTCTTTTGTTGGCCTCCAACATGGCCGCTGTGATGTCACGTGCAAACACCTTATAGGCCAATCATCGCTAAACGTTGTTTTTGGCCAAACTGGACCATTGCGAAAACTCACTACCAAAACATTAGCCCCCTGCAGAGAGAGACATACAAGGAAGGAAGTTATATTCGATGGGAATATACATGTATTTCCAAGTCAATGAATACTTTTGCACATAAAATACTAATCAAAAGATAAAATACATATAGCTGCATATACAGGATCATTAAATTCGATTCATACCGAGTCAAATTGAATGGCAGTGCGGCACAATTGCATCAAGTCGGTTTACCCGGGGGAGGTTATTTCCATCAAAGGTACCTCATTCACAAGCAGTCACCCAATCAGATTTGTAATATAATACATGAATGGAATGACCTCCTTGAAGCAATATTTGGACATAGAAATGAGCTGCTCATTATTTCTCACGCCTCATTTTCAATTGAAAATCAAAATCAGAAAATCAGCGGTTATGTATGTGAACAGTTAATAAAGAATAAACTCTGAATGGTGCCAAATCTCACATGACGAGTGATAAATGAGCTCCTACATGTATATAATAGCGGCCTACTGGCGCAAGGAAATTTTCCTTACATCCATTGGATATCCAATGATTTGGATATAGAATGCATATTTTTTATAGGTTGGATATCCATTGGATATAAAATTTGGGAGACAGTTTGGATATCCAGGGGTTGACATAGAATTTATATCCATTTCTCATAGATCTGATAATAAAGAGCACTATGTAAAATTTATATAATGTATGTATATAGGGACTCCATGCATTAAGCTGGCTATTGAACCATCTTTTTTTGAAGATGGGGATTTAGCACAGTGGTGTGCACGCTTTCCCTTAATGCTGGCGGTGTTGCCTTATGTGGATGCGTGGGTTCGAATCCCGGTACTGTCGATAGGCATACTGACCAACATAGCAGACCTATGAAGATTTTTCTTTATATAATGTATATAATTTTTATATAAACTCCTGTACTCATTGGTGAGGTGTGGTTGCAGCACAGTATAAGAGTTGCCAGCTATTTGGAGTAACTAATTATTCAATGTAGTCAGAGAATCAACTCAGAATGGAAATTTAGGGCATAGTTAAAAACATCTTCACCTCTGTGTCATCACTACGTCAGCCCTTTTCTCAGAGTAACGAGAAATTGGTTGTCCGGCTGCCCAGGACAACTGATTTTCCCAAACAGACACATCAAATGGATATCCATTCTATATCCAGAAAAGGATCGTGAATGGATTTTTTGTCTTTTCTATATCCATTGGATATCCAGTTCGGACATCCAATGGATATAAGGAAAATTTCCTTGTGAAAGAACAGTCTGGTTTAAGTTGTCTTGTGAATAGTAGCTTCTAATTCTCTGTTAGAAATGACCTGTACGTTTTTTTCAGTTTGAAATTGGTGTCATGCTTTTCAACAGCCTTACATGTAGTTCCACCTATCCCAAATTGGTGGGGGTTTTTTTAGACACGGGTCTGCCCCGCGCTTGAAAAACCCGCCACGCGCGCTTACACCTATTTTCAGAATATTTCATTACTTACTAAACACGGTGAGAGAGGTCGCGCTTGCGGCTCAAATTTCGCGGGGTTTTTGGTTTATAGCGCATGCGCAATACGCGACACACTTACCGCGCCATTTGTCGCCGGCTTTGATGACTCGTAGTTGCCAAGTTTTCGCTTACACTATAAAGCCCGGGTGACACACGTGTCTGAATAAGCCCAGGCGAGCTCGGCGGTCTAATAAACACGGGGTTTTCAAACACGGTTCTAGTAGACACGGCAAAAAATAGATGTACGCGCAAGAAACCTGGGGGTTTGGTGGGTTTGTATTAGGTGGAAGTACAGCTAATGATGTCCGGTCGATCTCCTGAGATGATTTTATAACACGCCGACATCCACTTCCTTTTTCTTTGTATAGTGGCAATATTTGTCATGGACGAAACAACACACTGCACTAGTTATGTAACTACGAACATAGGCTACATACATGAAATAAGAGCTGGAGGATGTACATAAGTCATAAGCAAAGTTCAGTTTGACAGTATCAGTGGTTATCTGATTCAGGTACCGTTGATGGAGGCCTTTGAGGCAGTTAGAAGTGACACATTCCTTTGTAGCATCCTGGGCCCATATTCATAAAACCTTGCTAGCTTAGTTGGTTGCTAGTTGTGTAGCCTACATAGGCCTGTACAAACTAGGCACTTTAGCAGGCAGCTAAGCCTAGCAAGGTTTTATGAATATGGGCCCTGTATTTTAAGCAAACAGGATGAAGTTAATTATGGGAAATGGTTTTAGTTGGCGGTAAGTGGCATGCAACTCTTGACTGAATGATTTGCATCAACGAGTTCTAAAGTGGCAAAGACATATCCTGGAAGCGATCCTTTATTTGACTTAGCATGTTAACAGTGCACACTGACATTCCAACAAACTTTTTTTAGTTACTTCCCGGTTGCACAGAATAATATTCTGTCATACTTGATATCTTTCCACCACTCCACTTGATAGTATATAGGCATACATGCATTCCTACTGAAATGCCATCTCGTTTGGATAAAAGAAACCAAACTGGTTTCCCTGTGGCTCGGACGGTTTAATGAATATGTTAAGAGGCTCTATCTAGTGTCTAATGTCTCTCTCGCTGCCAGCACCATGATTGAATTGACCCAGTAGTCTTGAACGTTAGTTGTGGTGTTGATATTTTTGGTGACTGGGAGGGGAATGTGGATGGTAGTCAGCTGCCCTGCATTCAGAGAGACTTTAGTGAAAAGTCTCTCTGAATGCAGGGCAGCTGACAGGGATCTGTGGTTATAAGTATTTATTTGCAAATGCAGATTTGTAGGGAAATGGAAGGGCTGGGGAGATATTCATCCTGCGACAAAACGTTTTCAGCAAAAAAATAAACAGAGAAACTGACACGTGAAAAAAACAAAAATTCCCATCGCAAGGCTCGAACCGGTTGCCCCGGATTCAGAGCCGGACGCTCTACCGATGCGCCAGCCGGCCACGTCATGACGGTGGCTGCTCAATAAATGTTTATAAACATATCCCAGCTACTCAACATATTTTTATGTTAATTAAAAATGACGTTGCAAATCAGAATAATCTTCCAAAAATCGCATTTTACAACATCCACAGAGCAAGTCCCCAGCAAATCTGTCAGCGTATCGCTACATAATGTACCCATCTACGTTCACAGTCACTAAAAACGTGAACCAACCGTCCGGTATATTCCATCTGGACATTAGGTGCATATTTCCTATGAGTCCAGTTCTATTGATTGACCCGTGACAAGTCTTTGGCTAGCTTCGCTGTTGGCCGCTACGCGGCGCGTTGGGCCCTTGCGTCAAGCTGTACCGTACAGAGCAGGACACTGGGCATGTGTCGGAGATTGGATCGGCGATGACTGCCTGCCGGAGGAAATATTGACCAACAATTAGAGAAGGCTGAGTATTTTGATCAGCTGTTAACTTGAACGAAATAAAATATCTTCACTTTCACGTAAGTGATCGAGCTGAAGTGTTGCCAATACACAAATTAGGTTATTGGATTGTGTTAAGCAAATAATCTCGATCATAAATGGCGTACACTTAATGCAATTAAAGGTTTGGTTCTCATCTCTAACTGTACGAAAAAAATATTTTCCTCTCCACTGTACGATCCTTGTCTCCCATAATTTGATTCTTAATAAATTTAGTTCCAGAGCTTTCAAAGATGCAGCATAGCGTAGGCTATTGAGGGTTCGGTTGGGCCAGGAGTTGTTGATATCTCAATGAAGTCTCCATGAGTGAGGGCCCACTTTGTGTAAATGTTGCTTTTTCATACCGATAGTGTAGTTCCGTCAACACGTATTGATAACTCATACCGCGGCATCCACAATAAATTGAACAAAATGAAAACACGTTACTGTCGGCGAGAGGCGATCTCTTCAACTCTCTTCTATCACGTAAAAAAGTGTCAATCAAATCCCTCAAAACGTGTCCAACTGGACACGATATTACATGTAGGCCTACACATGTATACAAGAAAATGAGAACAAATTTATTTGGCCTATATTTACCAACTTAAATGCCCGCATTTTGTATTTACACAGATTTTGCTCATCAGAGTGCAATTAAATCTTCATGTAATCAACCTGATGACAATAGCCTGAACGAGACGAGCAGTTAAAAGCGATACTTGTGTCCACTGAGGTTTGATTTTCAAGCTATCAGTGGGTATCAGAACTTCGATAAGTCACATTTGTCCAAAAATGACTTTAGTCCGTCTTGCTTTTGTTCTTCTGGTTGTACTTTATACGGCTTCATCCTTGGCCCCTTCAAGGAGAGAAGGTAGGTAAATCAACGGTCTCTTCCTCCTACTTTCCCCAGTTCAATTTCACATTCCCAAACCTGGAAACATCTGCGTCAGTCACTTCTGGCGCACGTGGTTTGATTCCCGGTGAGTCAAGGTCAGCGTGGCCAAGATGGCAACAAGCCAGTAGGCACTGTGTCAGATGAGACCCTTTTCTCCTGCGATATCCTTTGGGCAGGGATAAGCTGTTTAATTTCAGTTAATACTAAATCAGTCATCTCTAAAGTATAATTATCCACCAACTTCAACATGGCAAAGTGCACCACAAACCATAAATTACAATATTTACCACTCACGAGTTGACTGTGCACAACCTTGGAATGTTTGCTTTTGGCTGTCCAAGTACCCTGACATCATTAGATAACTGCCACATGGATTATTTACCACTGACTCGTGCACATTTCCAAGCTTGGCACTTTGCCCATGTTGAAGTTAGGGTGAATCATACTTTACTCTTAACCAGTTCATCACAGAGTCAAGCGAATCATCGGTGGTTCCGGTTTCAAGAAGGGGAAATGGCCTTGGCTGGTCTCTCTAAAAGGGAAAGTGCCAAAAACTACATTCTTTGGCATAGCCTTAACCCACACAATCTATGACTGTGGAGCTGCCGTGCTTAATAACAGATGGGTCATCACTGCAGCACACTGCTTCGGTGCAAGGGGGTGAGTACAGCAGAAATGCGTGGGTCGTCAACTTACATGTATGAAACATACCGTATCGAATGAGCGATGAGGAAAAACCGAAATACAATTCGTTCGTAAAATGCTGTCGACCCTTTCGTGTATTGTTTACACAGAGCTGCAAATCAGCTTTTTTGGTCCGAATAAAGTCGTGTACTCTTTTCTGTCTATTTCACCTGAACTTGATCATTGAAAGAGCCAGTTCGGCGAAATATGAGCAAATGTTCTGTCCATTTGTGTGAAGTCTTTCAGTAAGGCTGCTTTTCCACGAGGCGTTTGCGGACGCGGTTTCGGTGGCGGGAGCGGGTGCAGGTGAAACAGCTAAAGGGAAATACGTTGGACCGATTTTTTTCCACCCGCGCCCGCCTCCTATTCCGCGCCCGCAAACGCGTCGTGGAAAAGCAGCTTTACTGATAAGACTAAGCTCCAGCCCGTCTAATTTATTTTATATTTCAATAACAAAGACGATGCCTGTGACCTAGAGGGTATTTTCTGCACCTCTTAATACATCAACGTCGTGGATAGTAGGCTACATGTACTTCGATCATGAGACGCCAACATTAACGTTCGTCGTTTTACAGTTAGCAAAATCATTGCAGATCAAAACAGCAAAAACCACGATATTGGGAGGCAAGGTTAGGCACTGTCAGCAGAAAGGTAGGCCTAAGACACCTTCATTGCTTTCGTTTGAATTATGGGACATATTATCACCGACGTGCTGTCATTCATGTATCCTGACGCGAAATAGGCAAAATTGCCGCAAAGCACCATCCCTTCCATGTGCGATGGTATAAAAGAAAATAAATGGAACCCTTTTTGGTGACAAAGATGTTTTTCGCAGATGTTATTGGGAATATGAAAATGAGAAACTTGTTGCGACGAAAGTTTTGTGGAATTGGGTGAAAACTTGTTTGTAACGGATAGCCAGAGAAAACGAAGTTGTGACAGTTCACTTTTCATCTGGAACAGAATTTGTGGTTATATTTCGATGGCGCTTTTCCCTTCAGGCGAGCGCAGCCAATTGGTTCATGCACCTTCTCGGTAAAATATTCAAGAATAAGAATTGGCAACAATGGGAAATCGATGCCGAGAAAATCATCATCCACCCTCGGTATGATGACACAGGTTAGTACACAATTTACTCGAGGGGAAAACATTTAAGGCGGTGACAGACTGGCGCGTAAGCAACGCGTCTGAGAGCGTTCAACCAATCAGGCAGGTGGTAACACGGACCGAACGACCTACCGAAGAATCTGATTGGCGGAACGCCTGCAGGACGCGCCGCGTACGCGCCAGTCTGCCAGTCTGTCAGGGCAAGAGTAAAAATGGTAGCAATCAGTGTTAAAACTGATCTAGAAGATGGGTGGATGACTAGCCTTTCGTCACGGTGATATAACGCGAATGTAAGAACAAAAAATGCGAGACAGTCTGGAAAACCCCTCTGCTGTACTTTAATCACGTTCATGTTTGTATCTTCTGGTAAATCATAGACACGTGGCGGAACGACCTTGCCCTTGTAAAGTTGGAAGAGGATGTCCCGGCTGGACGTGATACTGTTAAACACATTCAGAAGGTCGAACTTCCAAGGCAGGGAGACGGTTTTCCAAGTGTCGGAACAAAATGTGCGATGGCTGGATGGGGTTGCAACGCTGGAGGTAGGAGTAGAGGCTGTAGTCGATTGTTTAAGGTGAAGGGATACCTAACAGATCAGCACAGGACTAGCGGCTGTCTCAGAACTAAATCTATTGTTCGGCAGCCCATAACAATAGCTCATTAAAAATAGTATGAATGAGATGGTACAGCGGTCGTTATCTCTGTAGACGAGAATTTCCCATTATCTTGTCTCAACTACCCCTCCAAAACGAAGCTTTTCCCTCCTTTAGCTGAAAATGCTTCTTTTTAGGGGGAAAAGTGTCTGCAGAAGCCCATGAAGTGATCCTACCAATTGTGAGCAACAGGACCTGTCACGCCACCTATTTAGTGTCTACTGATACTAGAATCTGCGCAGGGCACAACTTGAAAGGGAAGGGTATATGCCCGGTAGGTCATTTTCCATAACTGTAGTCCAAAAACGGACATCACCTGTAAAAACATGGTGGCTGCTGCGCCCCATTGAAATATGTGTGGGGCAAACGTCAACGTTCCATCACTACTATAGTACATGTAATAAATATATAATTACTGTGTATATGCTTGGACGAATTATAATTATAATTCCTCCAAGGTATATGGAACAAGCTTTACAGGAATAGAGCAGAGATCAAGACCCACGAACTAGTAATCTCTGTCAGCGCTAACCTGAAATTTAGTCGTCGGCCAAGCAAACACATTAGGGAGTCTGAGAAATCAAACGATAAACGTTAACTTTACGACAACGTTATTTTTCATACTGCGAATTCACCAGATTAGGCCATATATATTGCATTTTGGGTACAAAAAATAACGTTGTCGTAAAGTTAACGTTTATCGTTTGATTTCTTAAACTCCCTATTATTTATACGAGGTCTTGTCGCGAATAGCCAGGCAGAAAAGGATACCTAAATTTATATGAGGCTCAGGAACCGCATGAAAAATCACCGAAGTTTTTATCATTTTTTTCAGGGAGACAGTGGGGGTCCGCTGATGTGTCCGAAAGGAAATAACTCGTGGATTCTGACTGGTGTTGCCTCGTTTACGAGCAAAGCGAATCCCCAAGATCACCCAGGCGCATTCACCAGGGTGTCAGCTTACGTTAACTGGATAAAACACGTCATGCGCAACAACTGATTACATTGTATACATTAAACGAACATAAGTTTGATAAAAGTGCCCCAAAATCATATTTCTACACAGAATAGTTGAAATAACAGGATATATTATGAAAGGCCTCGATGAGTAGAACACAGTGATATAAAAATTTTCAATATGAAATCGTGCAAATAAGAAAGTAGCATAACATGCCTTCACAAAATTCCTTCTGTCAAATGCGGCTTTCAGCAGAATTTTTCGACGCTGATACCATTAGATAGCCAGGAAAATTCACTACAGTACATGTCGGGACCAATTTTCTCCACCCCATTGGTTTGAAGATATTCAAGATAAACTGCTGTCCATTTACTTTTGGCCATGAGTATACATGTATACTTTCTTCAGTCGCATTCAATGGCCTCCATTCTCCATAATGAACATAATGAATATTTCACAATTTTAGGCTTCTGAAAATTTGAAAATAACTGACAGCGGGTTTTATGTCTCGGCGGGGATACGACCAGTACCCTACAGCAAGTCTTGTCCGGTAAACATCTCATAATGCATATCATCACCGCTCCAAAAGTTTGATGTCGATCACAAGAGGCTGACGTCATTTTTTTAAAGACAAACTCTGTATGAAAAGATATGAAATGGGATGAAACGACACATTAAATGGGAACTCCACTCATTGCAAACTTTTGAATTATTATCAATCGACGACGTCTGATGACGTTGAACAATCGCAACGCTTGCGCTATTGTGTTTTACCATGGTTGAGAGTCAGCGCCCCCTTTTGTTCTGCCGGTGTACCCCTTTAGTTTGTACAGAATAAAATGATCATGCTCGTTACTGTGATATGTGAGGGCAAGAGATGGTCACGACATGGTGTCATGTGTTACAAAACCCACCTTCGCTGTCAACAGTGAAGACATGGGTATGCACACTTACTACATCGGCCAAGTGCCCAAAATCAAGAATATACGGCAGAGACACCTGGGCAGTCGATTCTGTATCGCCTGACGTCCAGCCACGGACACCGTGAGCTCTAATGCTAGAAGCACACGGAAAAAATGAAATTGATATGTAGGCCTAAATGTCTCACCGTCCGATCTTTTTCCTTGAGTTGGATAGGAGGAAAATATTTTAATCGACATGTACATATATGTATATCTACACAGCAAACAAAAGTTTTCGCAAAGCTCCCGAAACGCCAATGCGAACGCCAAACACATTGTTTGATGCCTCCAAGAGAACATCGAACAATACGATAGACGTTCGCGTCGGCGTTTCGGAGGCTTGGCGAAACTCTCTACTGTGGTTAACTTTTGCAAGGAAGTGAACCTCCGGTGGCGAGGGTGTCTTGACCTGCCCTTCATCTACATTGTACACTATACACGCTCAGTACATTAAAGTAGTTCCAGGAAGTAAAATCCACAAGTGTCATGGCTGCCCTGTCTCGGAGAATCTGGCAGCATTCATAGAATTCACGTGCGGAGTATTCTATATCTGTTGAAAATATTGCTATCAAAAGGGGGTGGACTAAGTAGAAAAAATCTCGACCTTTATGATACGCATGTTGTTTGATCTTCAAAATGTAACATTTCTTGGGAAAGTGTTCCGACAACTAGTCTTTTGTTTCAGCTTAAGTTTCTCGTGAAGAATTCGTTCAATTATCAGAGTGTTTTCCTTACCAATCTTCGCATCAAATGTAAGAACATCCTCTCTGGTGAACGCATAGTCAAAGAGAGCAAAGCGTGAAAATGCTCTCTTTACACTTGTCCAAAGTATGCCGTGTATATGGGATCTTAGTTCGACTTTCTGGCCAAGAAGCACAGTTGTTTGACAAGATAAGTCCTCTCCGTTTGAAATTATCCTTACATTATACTTCATTTGAGCTGTCAGCATTTTATAGACTATTACGACTATATACTGCCATCTGGCAATAGGAGAAGAAGTGTTTTGACCGCAGTGATCGCATCTCGTTCCGTCTTTGCTGTATAAGCACAGAGTCGTAATTCCCTCTGAGTTTTGCCTTAACGCCACAAGATGTCGCTTATTTTCCATGAGAGATACGTTAAACGACGCTGGTAAAACCGAGTCGGACGACGCCTTCATGATCTTCCCCGCATAGATTACCATTGAAAACGTTTCAGGATAAACGATATCACTTCGAAGCCGGAAAAAGACCGCAGCGGCGCCTCTAGCACTGAGGACCATGACATGGCCGAATACTGCTGACCTGTTATACCTAGCGCCACCTATCAAGCTGAAGTTAAGATCATGCTGTTGATACCTTGGATCACTATCTGATGCAAAGGAAATACCGTCAGGTATCAACAACAATTCTATAGCTGTTCCTTGATTGTCGTCCAGAGCAACGAATTTTTTTCGAAGTCATAAGAAAAATAACGAAAATGCTCATATCTCGCTTATTTATGGTCCGATTTAGTAGGCCTCGGACCCCTATACTCGATCAGTGATCATCGGATTCTCCTGGACATGTCCAGGAAAGGCTAGGCCCACGTATGACCAGACGAAAATTTTTTTCGTATTTTTTCAGATACACCCAGTAACGAAGGAGGTTACGACATGATACACACATATAAATTGATTACAGCCATGACATCCCATTTTGATGTAGCAATGCTATTTCATATATTTTCACATATTTTATGGTGACACTGCATTGTTATTTACTGATGTCCGTCAAAAACAAAGCATTATTATATACCATAAATGTCGGTCGCTGCTATCAAATTTAAATGCGATGTAAGCTGAAAAAGAAAATTGGACATTGATGAAATAAAGAATAATTAATTATCCTGTCCATTCCATAAGTAATATTATCACCTTAATAATTACTAATTATCACCTTTAAAAATCACCGTTCATTGTGGTTTGAAGTCATAAAACTCAAATAGAACATTAGACCTTGTATTGGTACTGAAAATATTTTGTCTGCCAATAATTCTTCTACGAACACTGTTTTCCACCCACCTTTTCTCCGATTAGCTGCACTTATGTTGAAAAACGCGCCACAGAAGAAAGGCATCGCAAAAGTAAGCATATACATGTACATGTACATGTAGATTACAACTGAAAGCTGCTTCATTTTTGTCTTGTCATGTGTCCAATTATTTCAAATGAGGGACACTCCAAACGTTTAAAAATCAGTTCTAAGGTTGTAATAAAAGCGCAGATAATAATAAAAAAGTCGGATGGCAATACCAACATTTTCCGTCACGTCCGTATATTCCATATTGAATGCTTGATGTCGGCAGTTATCAACCAGGTTGTGAAATCTAAAGCCTCCGGCACACCAGCTGCCAACTCAGGCGTTACCATTTGCAAAGAACGCCTCTGTTGGCAGTGTGCTACACACCTTACTGATATTTGGCGAACGATAGGCCTCCCTCCTCGAGCACCAACGCCGCCTGACTCCAGCCTTCGTGCGCACACTTCTGCTGGCCTGACCAACAAAACCGACAACTGAGTTCAGGAGTTCTCGTTACCAGTCAGTGAACGATTCCCGAATACAAAAAGTTGGCAAACATACCGCCCAGTATTTCGCTTGTAGGCGATATTGGTTGGTATTCATAAAAGTTAGCAAACGACTTCACTTAAGATTCGCACAGCAGTGTCCAGTATAAATGTACTACAAAATTTAAAGTAAAAGCATTTGCTAGATTTTATAAATATCAGCCATTGGCTGGTATTCATAAACGTTAGCAAATGCTTTTACTTAAGATTTGCACACAGCGAGGTTCAATGTACGCTACTATAAAACCCGGGCCCAAATCCATAAAACCTTGCTAGGCTTAGTTGCCTGCTCAAAAGTGCCCAGTTTGTACAGGCCAATGTACACAACCAGCAACCAACTAAGCTAGCAAGGTTTTATGGATTTGGGCCCTGAAGTATAAGAATTTGCTAGCTTTTATGAATATCAACCATTATTTTGTTAGTATCTTACTAGTATCTGCTCACACAAAGAATCCTCCCATCCCTTCGTTTCTCTCTCTCTCTCACGAAGTCCTGCCAGAAACTGCTGTTGACGTTCATGTATTACCATGCAGTCAACAGAGGAATCGTTTATAAGCTCACCTCTTAATTAAATCAACACTCGACAGATATTGGATTATTGAAGTTTTCTTCTCTTTTTTTTAAACCGTGCATCAACCAGAATGAAAGTGAAAAATCGAATTCGTGTACATTCGTGTCTCATAAAATTCTTGATATTGCTAAAAATTTCCCAATAACAAAAGTAATTTGTCGCATTTAAACTCTTAACTTGAAAATGTTACAAGTAACTAACGGACAAGGGGTACCCTGGGACCACATTTGCTCGTCGAAAGGGTCCTTGAATGAGGAACTTGCGCGATTTATCTGCAACGCAGCACTGGTATCAATCAAACCGAACTGTCCATTTTCCAAGGCTTTTTTCACTTCTAATTATTGAACAGCTACATGTATGTATCCCAGTTATTCTCGGGGATTGTTAGCTCACCTGGTGAGCTAGTCGTGATGCAGTGTCCGGTGTCCGTCGTTGTCCGTTAGCAGGGCACGTTTTGTAACCGCTGTGGTTATTGATCTGAAACTTGGTACATACATGTATATATACCCCTAGGTCCGATGACCTATGACACCAAGTTTCTATCCGATTCAATTCTTGGCTTGGCCACCAGGTGGCCAAAACCAAAAACACAAAAAGTGCAATAACTCCCGAAGGAGTGACTGGATCATCTCCAAATTTTTATCATAGGTGTATCTAATGAGGATAAATGACACATACAACGGGTTTTTGATTTGACCTACTTTTCAAGGTCATAGAGGTCAAAGTTCAAAATCCTACTTATATTCATTCTGATTAGAATGACTGACAACGGCGAAACTATACAGATTTCTAAACAGATTCCCGTCAAATGAGACAGATTTATACAATACACGTAAATGTTCTTGCATTTATTCTTCCTCGCCACGACAGTTTAAGTCCTTATTCTGATGACCACCGTGTGCAGGTGAGGTCGACTGCTGAAAATTCTGGCCTGTGTTTTTTAGTCCTCATCGGCCGAATATGTACATGTAGGCCTACATACATGTAGCTTTGTTTGATAGACTCAGCGGAATAGTATAAATTTTAAGTGCTGAAAAAATGCACAACAGGTTGAAACACACCAAGTAGAACATCAAGAGTATATGTAGAGTATAGAATAACTATTATTTCGTAACTTTTAAACCAAGGTGTAACGTTTCAATGAAACACTAAATCGACGGGTACATTACGAGAGTGTTCATGACGCATTTCACAGATTAAGCCGAGCAGCTTCACAGCCGATGAGGTGCGTTACTACACGATACACGATTCAGCTGCTGTAGCTATTTTGAGCAGCTTGCCTGATTGGACTAAATATCCTCGAACGAATGCGAATTGTGTTGGTATGCCTAATGGCCGATATTCATAAAGGTAGCAAATGCTTTTCCTTCAGGTTTTGCAGTACATTTACATTGGACCTCGCCGTGCAAATCTCAAGTAAATGTATTTGCTAACTTGCCGAAACGCGTTCATGGAAACAGCTAAATGAAAAAGAATTGGATCGACGGCACAGAATTCCGCGCACGGAAATGTTCCAAAGGAAAGCCACCCTTTGGGCCTACATCCCGACACTATCCGATATCGTCCTTCGTTGGCACAAAACAAGGGAGCAGCACCCAAGACTCGAACCTACTGCGGTTGTTTTTCCGCACCAAGCAGTTTTTATGGTAGTGTCCCACTACTGGCGACTTTTGCCCACGACAAGGGGCGAATCTGAAGTCTGCGACATTCCCTCGACAAGCTGCGATACAATAGTATTCATAGGGTGTTTCGCATTGGCGAAATTCGCACGTACCAGGCGCGGATCCAGGATTTTTGGCAGAGGGGGGTCAGGGCCGCCGAGGGCGGTCGTTGTAGGCGGGCGCCGAAGATGGCCGCACCGACGGGGGGTCTGGGGGTCCTCCCCAGAAAATTTTGAAATCTAGAAGGCCGTAGATGCGATTTCCTGGCATCTCAGTATGAAAACAGAAGCTTTATTCTTGCGTTTCTTGCTTATTGTCGCAAGTTATTGAAAAAAAAACAATTGGTGGTGGCGAGCAGGGGGGGGGTCACGACCCCCAAAACCCCCCTCTGGATCCGCGCCTGACGTACACAGTCCTCTTCATCCACTCACACAAATGTGAGTGGATGAAGAGGAGCGAGGTAAAAACCCCTGCTGTGGGAGAATTCATTTCAGTAACTGATTTCTGTTTGGCAAGGGAAAACGTCGATGTTATTGTCCTGAAAATATGGCAACAGTGATGAATACAAGTTCTGAATCACCAACCATCCTCGCCCTCCTCACCAAATACTTCAGTGCTTATGCCATGCTTGGTGTGATAGTTTTCGGATTGGGAGGAAACATCTTGGCCATTGTGGTGTTTGTCCGACAAAGGAAGCGGAATTCAGCGGCGAGTGTTTACTTGACAACCTTGGCCTTGGCTGACAGTGGAAATCTGATCATGAGTTTTCAAACCTGGCTCCATAATGGTTTGTTCTACATCACCAATGGTGAAATTAACATTGCATCCGGTGCATCTGATTTGGGATGTCAGCTCAGAATATTTGTATGGAACACGTTTGGGTTCATGTCGGCTTACATCATCGTTACATACGGTATCGAACGTTGTATAGCTGTCTGGTTACCACACAAGGTGGCTGTGATAGTCACAAGAAGACGAAGGCATATTGTGCTCTTTTCACTCCTGATATTCGCATTTTGTAGCTACGCGCCGGCGTTCACACTCTATCAGACAGCAACCTATGCATCACAAGGTAGGATCCGGCGGTATTGTCTGTTTAGTCAAAAAGGAACACTTGATTGGATAGAAGAAAGCTTTACATTCTGGCTATCATCTGTTAGTCCAGCCCTACCTGTTCTCTTAATCTTCCTGATCAATTTTCTTATTCTAGTCAGAATTGGAAGAAGGACCAAGGACGACGTAGTTGTCTCCAAAACAGACTCACGTCAAATGAGACAGATTACAATAAATGTTTTCCTTGTGTCATTTATATTTTTCTTCACCATGGCTCCGTATGTCATCATCCAGATGCTCTTCGTTGCACGAATGAGGTCATCAGGTTCCTCCTTTGCAAAAATGAACCCAACCCTTCTTGAACTGGGATTGGCTGCATCCAATTTCATCGTCCTAAATTATGCTACTAATTTTGTCATATATTTCTGCACGCTCTCCTACTTCCGAAATGAGATAAAACAGATTTTTTCATTTTCTTGTAAAATTGCCAAGTAAATACAATTATTCTAGTAAAGTCAGGTTAAAACTGGCCATGTGTAATGGCAGTGCTCGTCTGTTCAAAGTTTGTTTGTTGAAGCGAACTTTGTGCAACTTGTGTCATGAAGTATATGAAATAGAAATCGGGTTTCTAAGGCGAAAGACATTGCTTCCTTCCAGGATCGAACCCACGAACCCTCGCATATGGCATCAATCGCCAGCACTCAGGGGCACACGCCTTAAACCACTAGGCCAAATCCCCATCTTCAAAAAAGATGGTTCAATGTCCCGTGTTTAAACGAGGCGTCCATAAGTACCTGGCGAGTAGCCCAAACAATCTGTCATGAAGTAATATAGATGTGCACAGAAAGTGCTCACAACAGAGCATTGTTAGCCCCAAAATAAAAACAAATACCACTAAATGTACCGTTTTGAGGTGGATGGACCAGATCAGACAAACAATGTAACAATCCGCTCCCCCTGACGCGGTTTCATGGAGAACGGTTTCCCGATGCCATATTGCAAATAAGCTTACGTCTTAAGCCGCCCATACACAGCGCAATATTATTGCACAATATGGGGCCCAAATGGGTGGTCGTGTGCTTTTCGCATGATGGGCAGAAGAAAGATTGGCAATAATATTGCCCATTGTGATCCTCATATTGTGCAATAATATTGATCGTGTATGGGCCGCTTTAAACAACCATAAATTAATGTAAACAGATGTATTTTTTGGAAGTAATCGAGATCCGCATATTGCCAGTCTGGACACAAAATTGAAGTACTTTGTATTTTGTTTGAACTTTGGGCAGATCTTTCTGATATGTATCCTTTCACTTTCCTATATTCTGTATGTAATACTAAGTAACGTGAGCTTTCATACAGAGCTTTTTTCCTGCAATGCAGTTCAAGGCCGCTTCACATTATGTATGTTCTTTTGAATACGATCCCACTTCTCGATGTTATAGGCCTATGGAAAATCATGCACGAATCGATATTATTCTCTCTTCAGTAACTGCAGTGCTTTGGCTTTGTTGTAGATACTATAATTGTGGACACTCATTGTTTGGTGAATGATCAATAACCACACAAAACAAGTAACTTTTTCATCTCCTATTCACTGCAACATTGTTTCACAGGTATATTGTGTCATTAAATATTTCTCAGCTCAATTTGCAGCTGATTTCGTTCAGAATCTCTGCAGGATGGATCGAAACTGGCTCATCTGTGCTGCTGTGTCCTGTATCTCACTTTACTCAACTTTAGCAGCTTCTTCAGTCGAGAGATGTGCTGATACCCCAGACAAGGTTGAAGTGGATATTGTCAGCTATTGCCACATCCATAGATTTGTACTTTATCTTTCCATTGCGTGTGAAAGAGTGAATGTAAACTGAGTGTTTTATAAATGGTTGGAGGTATGATGATGTGAACGATTCTTCGATGTTTGACCGAGTTTCAGGGTGGTGAGTTGCTTTATGAAAGCTGTCAGGAACCTGTCCGTGGGATGAATCATTTGACCCCTCACTAATTTACTCTCTTAGTATTCCACTCTTCTTGTATTCAGCAAAATTTGTGCCAGTAGGCCTACATGTAGTTGATTGTGACAAGTCGTCAACCGAGAATTAACAGGGTCTAAGTGCTTTTTTTAGCTTGACCCAAATTCCCTGTGCTTTTAGCCCCTTATAAACACAGGAAATGAGGGTCAAGTAAAAAATGCACTTAGACCCTGCTAATTTTCGGTTGACGAAGTGTCAGTGCTACCAGTATGAAATGTTACACTTCATAGTGATGAGCATTCATACTGTCATTCAGATTCCCCAACTTGCCTCGTCTTCTTGGCTGAGTTGAAGTTTGTTGTGTATCACGATTTTCTTGCTCGTAATGATTTTTCCTGCTCGTAATGATTTTTCGGTCGATTGAGTAGCTTGAGATGGTCTCTTCCGTACTCACCAAGGCCAATAATGCTATGGCTTCAGCCCTGACGGAAAATGTAATACTGCTTGTCGGGCATGTGTAAATCATTCCATAATTTTCGGTCGATTGGCAGCAGACCATGTAGACGGTCAGACGGTCGATCGAACTTAAGTTGGCCACTTGACCTGCCTGCACTTGGCCTGCCAGGGTAGATGACGTCACCAGGGCCCACTTCCTGAAAAAGTGTTAAACTTAACGTGGCGTTAGGGATAACGCCACGTTAGCCGGCGATAGCTAACCTGGCGCTAGAGAGTTGTTCCAGACAGGGGTCAGCACCAGCGATAAACTAACCATGCTAACGCTGTCTAACGCCATGTTTAACGCTGGTTGCTAGGGATATGTTTTCTTGACCCTATAAATTCAAGATGTCAGCCAGTGGAGTACCCGTATCAAGTGTGTCAAGGAAAACAGGAAAAGACCACCAAATTTAAGTTATCCTGAGTCAGTTTCTTGAGTGCAACATGCAGCAGAAGCGTTGCTGACAGTGCAGGGCAGGTTTGGTGTCAATTATGTGAAAAATAAAAAATCTTCCGAATGAATGGAAGGCGGCCAACTTCAGGAAATAAAATTCAATATTTGAATTCTAGAGCAGGGTTGGGGGATATGCACGATGCAAGATCTGCAGATCGCTACTTTGCAAAGGATTCATTTTGAATAATGTGATCCTGCATGATATTTCCCCCTTACCACAGATTTCTGAGGCGGTTGTTCTCACATAGATAGAGGGTTCAGTACACTCTTGCTCATAAGTACCGGTATTGAATATTGCCATTCATTTCCAACGAACGTTCGTTTTTCTGAATTATTTCTATGCCTGTGGTCGATTTCAGTGAAAATTCATCAGCTGATGGGACATTACCGAATGGGTTTCAGAATGGGTGAATAAGACTTTTTGTAGGACCTATCTAAAGGGAAATGAGTAGAAAAACAGAGGTGGTCTAATAATTTTTTTCCAGAGCCGTACACTGATTGTAATCCCGTACGTTTCAGCTAATCCAAGGGTCTCGTTATTCATGTAGACATGCTGATTGCCCGGATGAAGATATTTTCAAAGTGGAACATATAGAGATCGGGGAGATTCTGGTTGAACATTGTGCAGCTCTGTGCGAGAAGACAGAAAGCTGTTCGGGTTTCATGTTATTGACGTGGAGTATGAGTAGTTGTCTGTTGAAAAAGCCAGTTTGTGCTGAACGTACTTCATATGCTTACTTCGATTACTATGACAAAATTGGTAAGTCTTGGCCGTATCAATTTGCAGAAGAAGTGAATGATGTGTCTCCATGCTCAAAAACCCCGTTTGACACTTGCAAAAAATTCTCCTACTCTTCATTCCACTTCCGAGTGGGGCGAGGTTTATGAACGATATCTCCGCAACGGCTGGGTCAAATTGGACATATCATACATCAACCGATTTGTTTTTTTTGCCGCTACATGCATCATCGCTGTCGTTTTCCATAAAAACGTGACATAAAAAAGTTCTTTCACTTATCACAGTTCGTATTTACGCCGTTACGGGCGAAATGGCGGCCATTTTGAAATGACGCAATGCATCGCGCATGTGTAAACTGCACTGAACATCATGGTGAAATGAAGTGAGTTTTGAGAAAGGGATCCATCATGTCGGCCTTAAGGAAAAAATGAAGATAGCAGAAAGATACCGACAAGAAAGACAAGTGACTTGATGTATGGTGTGTCAAATTTGACCCAGCCGTTGCGGAGATATTCGGCTGAAAACCTCGCGCCAATCGGATCTGGAAATGAAGAGTTGTCAACGACTCTCACAGACAACAACTAGCAATCACGGTTGAATTGTTTAGATTAAGGGTCTGTAAACTCATCTCATCAAGGATACAGGAATATGACATGAATAAGCTGCAAATAATCTCGTCCACATCGTTATGGCGTTCTACGGAGGGAGGTTGAGATCAGCGACAAATCACGGAACCTTATCATGCTTATAAGTATATACCTTACCATGCTTATAATAGTATATCCATATACTAAGTATATGGATAGAATTCTGCACATCCTGGGTTCAGGTTTGTTCCAACACGATGTGTCCGCAGAACGCTATAAGGAGGGCACTAATCATCAAGCTATCTCAAAACACAACTTCAGTATTACTGATTTCTGCAGATCTCCAATATACATATTCAAATCTATTTCCGTGACGTTATTCTTCATTTGAATGGTCTTTTTAGCAGACGACCAACGATCGTAACTTACGACTTCTCATGAAAACCAGGGCCCATATTCATAAAACTTTGCTAGGCTTAGTTGCTAAATTACCCAGTTTGTACAGGCCAATGTACATGAACACCATTAGCAACCAACAAAAGCCCCAGTCACATATCCACTCCGGGGCCCGTACGGCGAGTAAAAACAGACATTTTGGCCAATTTCTACGGTGCCCAGTTTGATCCAGCCTACTTTCCGCCTATCTATTCAGGCGATTTCGGCATGATTCATCTTAGATCCGAGTTTCAGTCTCTAAAATCCGCAGCAAGCCGCTGGGTGGGGAAAATCGTACGGGACCCGGTGCATTTGTGACCTAGGCTTAAGCTAGCAAGGTTTTATGAATATAGGCCCTGACGCCTATTGCAGATTTTCCACGGCCAGCGGGAATACGATTTGTCAGATCATCTGATAAATTAGGACAGTCTACTAATGGTGGCATTCTGACCACCTACAGCAACATCTCTCTTATTCGTTGTGGTTTGGCCTGCTTAATTTCACTGAAATGCAATAAAATTGTGTACATTTCTTCAACTACATGTCACGTGTTAGATATTTTTGATGACAGTGCCCCAGTGGCTTTCAGCGGTTTGGGGCAGCCTTATAACATTGAGATATAAGAATGAAAAATTGAATAAATTTACATTACATGTAAATTACATAAAATTTCCAATTGACGTCACTGCCTGAATTCCTCCACAAATGGCGGCCAATACTGGTCCTATCAAACAAGCCACGTCCGACTGCAGCGCGCACGTTGGTAGGATCAGGTACTAGTCTAGATTTTGTCGAACCAGCAACGCNGCAGATAGCTCGCGTGTGCGCGTAATTTCGGTGAGTTTTTTTCCTCGCGAGGCAGAAAACTCGCGTGTGCGCGTATTTTTCGGTGAGCTATCTGCTGAGCAAACGGTCTCGAATGATTTTTTGCTCAGCAGATAGCTCACGTGTGCGGCAGGCTTTAGATCCGAGTTTCAGTCTCTAAAATCCGCAGCAAGCCGCTGGGTGGGGAAAATCGTACGGGGCCCGGTGCATTTGTGACCTAGGCTTAAGCTAGCAAGGTTTTATGAATATAGGCCCTGACGCCTATTGCAGATTTTCCACGGCCAGCGGGAATACGATTTGTCAGATCATCTGATAAATTAGGACAATCTACTAATGGCGGCATTCTGACCACCTACAGCAACATCTCTCTTATTCGATGTGGTTTGGCCTGCTTAATTTCACTGAAATGCAATAAAATTGTATACATTTCTTCAACTACCTGTCACGTGTTAGATATTTTTGATGACAGTGCCCCGGTGGCTTTCAGCGGTTTGGGCCAGCCTTATAACATTGAGATATAAGAATGAAAAATTGAATAAATTTACATTACATGTAAATTACATAAAATTTCCAATTGACGTCACTGCCTGAATTCCTCCACAAATGGCGGCCAATACTGGTCCTATCAAACAAGCCACGTCCGACTGCAGCGCGCACGTTGGTAGGATCAGGTACTAGTCTAGATTTTGTCGAACCAGCAACGCGTGATATGTGAAATGTTGTGGCGTTCAATCGTGGTTCGGAATATCACCGTGTTCAGCAAGAAAGGTTGTACTGTAGGCCTACCACCAGAATGGCTAGCGATGTGTCGTCTCTCCATCAACGTGAACCACATCTGCGCCACTGTGCTGGAATCAGGAGAGCATGTTGACACCGGAGGGTCGGAGATTTACCGAGATTTTCGATCATTACACTTAATATTTTTGGAAACCACGAGCAGATGAATCACCTGTGAACGGATTGTTTGAAGAGGAATTTTGATTGTTAAATTCCTAGTCCTTCTTTCCTATCATAAGGTGGTATATTTAAACATTGTTGGATCACATTTTATGGTTTTGGTATTTTTCTTTAAGATTTTTCTTACTAGAATCTTATCAGAAAAATCTTACTAAGAAAGAGTTTTCTTTCTAAGATCTTACAACGAATAGCTAAGATACGTACTAATAAAATTATAAGATTGTTAGTAAGATACCATGACTGGATATAGGCCTATGTGAACTGCAGAAATCGTCGCCTCCTCCAGCAGAACAAGCAATTCTGACTATATTTTCTAATCTTCCCGCAGCAGCTTAGGACACGAAATCTGCGGAAATGAAACCCGGAGTCTTCTATTCTGTGTGTTGGTAATGATTTGTTATTATTCACCGGGCGGCCAAAAAAAACTTTCGCAGCGGATCTGCTCAAACGAGCTCGATCTGCAGACGAAGAGAAAGAATCGCATTTATGGATCAGTTTTCCACTAGGATCCATGCATTTGAGGATGTGAGGTGTGAGAAATAAAATTCCAAGTAATGGGCACTAAGAAATGATTACTCTACTTTCCATCGTTTGGAAATTCAGTTCTTACCAAATATCTTATAATATTTTCAGTTTGACATTGATATGATGTAAAATTTATTCGCCGATGTAGCTATTGATACCTTTTATCGAGTTCCGAAGTTCGAATGTCTCATTATCGACTGGTTCGCCGTGTGGTGACTTTAGCGGTTCCGATGGTATAACAGACTTCCTTGTATTTACAAGTCCTAGTGATATGTACCTAAATTCACGAATGTATGGATATGCTATGAGTTCAACGATAACGAATGTTGCATCACAAACGAGGAAGAGTATCAAGTTGATTATCATTAACGCAATTGGTGATTGGGCAAAGAAAGGCCCTGTGATTACTGGCACGACTGTGCCACCGACTTGAGCCCCGGTGATGATTACAGCTGACACGACATAGGTCAGGCTCACGTAATGATCAGCCCACAGTAATATGGCAGTGTATGGGTTGCTTGCCGAGAACAACACCGTCCCGAACCAAACGGTCATCATGCTTGTTGAACCGAAAACTAGTATCATTCCTGCAGTTGTCATCAAAACGAAGTTGATCAGCACCATTGTTGATGCCGTTAGGTAGTCGTAAGCGAATGCTTGTAGAATCCCAGCTGCTATGGTGATTCCCCAGTACGAGGACGTGACAACAGCCCCGTCTCTCTCACTCCCTCCGATACGTTTTACGACGTACGATGCAATAAGTCCTCCGTAGTTATACTCCGTGCCGACGAAGCAAAGCATACAAACAAACGCCAGAGAGATGACAGAGACACGTGACCTTCCGTTCACGACTCCACTGTTTCTCGAGCCTTTTTTCTCTTGAGTAAATTCTCGAAAACCAAAGTATTCTACAATGAAAGAACTACATGCAAGTCCTATTGCAGCCAAAATGGTGATTCCCGTGATAAGTGAATACAGCGTTTTCATTCGGCGTAGGTGTTCACGATATCCGGTATGTTCATCCGTTACATTAGCCATTGTTACCATGGTTACATTGGACGCTGAGTTGTCCACGACGGAAGTATTAGACGGGATTGTAGTTCCTGGCTCGGCAAACCTCGGCAGGAAGGGATAGGCGATCAGGGGGATGATGGATGCTCCGAGGAAGTATCCAACTGTTAACGACGATAATGGTATGGCGGTCCTGTCCCCCCAGAGATATTTGACGAAGCTGATTCCGCCTGAAGGAAAAAATGATGTCAGGGCTATAAGTGTGTAGCAACGACAAAATGAAATGGCGACCACGTGATCACCTGGGTGTAGTAAGCATGGTAAGTGTACCAGCGAAACGAATAAAATGTAAAGTCGAAATGACCCAGGGTCAGATTTACATGTAGCCTACATCTTTCCTCCCAAGTTTCTGTATCCTACCTGACATAAGAAAGCCATTCCCGAATCCATTGAAAATGAATGCGGTCAGCATTGTCCATAATCCGCTGCTCCAAGGAACAAGTCCTTGTGCTACACCAGCTGACACGAGCATCAGGCCGAACATTGCCGATCTCCACCGATCTTTCATGACGAAACCGACGAATAATGTGCCGAGGATTATGCCGACGCCACGGGCCCCGAAAATATATGTTATTTTGTCGAGGGAAGTATTAGCAATTTGACAGAGCTGCAACAGTGTTGGGCCTGGGATCGACTGCATTACTCCCTGGAAATGATAAAAATATTTGTCAAACGGTCTAAAAACCAACTAAGGAACTTTTTGGGAATGGCATGATTACGCTTCATCTAGGTATCATCTACGTTGGTGCATACGGGCCCAAAAGCTAACTCAATCGACGTGATGACGTGGTTGTCAACAGAATTTTCAAACGTAAAAGGACCAATCTCTGTAAATGTTTTTTTGCATTAATAGACTTCGAATACTGTACATGTACTTTAAAGATACATGTAATGTACTATCATGACTTCATTCTGGACTTTTGGGGACATGCCAACCAATCAAATTGAATACTTTCGGTCAGAGGGGCACGGCACCAACAAATTACTGTTAAGACAAAGAATGAATGGATAAAATAAAATGTAAATAAACAATGATTTTCTTGGCCTGCGAAAATATCTGTGATACATGGGCCCGCATTTTAGAATGCTCCTCAACGTAAAGGAGTTCCTCAAGGTTATTGTTCTCAACAGGAGAACAATAGCCTTGAGGAACTCCTTTACGTTGAGGAGCATTCTAAAATACGGGCCATGATCTTTAACCGAAGAAAGAAGGGGTGCAAGTAGTTGGCTTTAAAAATCAACTTACCAATGTAAACCACATAAAAGATGTCATGGCTTTAAAAATCAACTTACCAATGTAAACCACATAAAAGATGTCATGGCTTTAAAAATCAACTTACCAATGTAAACCACATAAAAGATGTCATGGCTGTGGCGAACAGCCGTGACAACCGCTGTGAGCTGGTAAGGTTGTGTTCCGGCTCCTCCTCCTGCATGGCTCTTCCGATAGGTAGATACTTACTGGCGACTGTTAGAGAGCGAACATCCCTCAGCCAGATTGTTAAAATCCCAAAGTCAACCAACCAAATGCACTTATAGGCCACTTTTATAAAACATTGAGTTAACACCCGTTACGACTCTGTGCTTCACCGGACCATCTGGTTATCATGTAGTATGATCTTTTGGCTATAACATAATGTCCAACAAAATAAATTCATTCACTCTAATAATACGGCCATCTGTTTGTCACATTAGGGAGGTTGAGATCAGCGACTTATCACGGATCCTTATACGTATACGGATAGAATTCTGTACAACGAGGACAAATTTTGGAATGTGTGCATTTCGATCCGTATTATACGTATAAGGATCCGTGATAAGTCGCTGATCTCAACCTCACTATTGTCTGGTTTTTATGTTCACATTGGATACGTACGTACGCCATGTCGACTGGACAGCAGGCTTACTGATGATGAACATGGTTTACGAATAACCTAAAAATATCGAGTGTCCCACAAAATCACTCCCCTACGGATTTCGTCAATAAATTCAACAATATGCAAGCTGGTTCTTGATATTATACATGTAGACATGGATATATACATGTATATGGATATTAACAAAAATAGATTTTTGATATTAACAGTTGTAAAAAATTAAACCTAACCAGCACTTTATACGGATCGTCATTGGAAAAGCATCAGGAAGTGATTTCCAATAAGTATGCCACATGACTGTAACTTTTCAGAGTCGTAATATTCTTTTCCATTGGCAATGGAAGGGTTATTATAGTGAGGTTTCGCAAATCTGACGAAATACGGAATTGGACTTCATTTCCATGACGTAATGTATTTCAGGAGATGGTTGGTACCACAAATATCGCCTGCTGCAACAGCGTCTTTTAGCGTGCGACGTTAGACCGATAGAGTTATGGTGTATATTAAACTTTGAAATTTATCTTTCGTTTTCACTTCGTAGATACGAAGAGGAAATTTAAAGATTCAAGATGCATCATAACTCTCTGCAGCAAGGGGCATTTGTGGTACCAACCATCTCCAGAAATACATTAGGTCCTGGAAATGAAGTTGAATCTCATATTTCTACTTCGTGTTTCGTAAGATTTTCGAAACCTCGCTAATTGCCAAATCCCTGCGACACGAAGAATTCAGTGTGGACAATGCCGGCTGACGCCATCGGATACACTTCCCATCGATACCTTATGCTTCATATCTTAGACCGAATCGGTTCATATAGTTGATATGATCGTGAGACAGATGTCACTCCCATATATCTATAAATGCCGGATTGTGCATACTATAGGCGTCATGGAAATATCTATTTGCTGGCATTTTTATGCTTTATGATACAAAAAATAGATCTATTTTTGATGATACCAATTTATTTTTTAACCCTCCCTGGCAATGACTTAAACACAGGGAAAATGACGTACATCTGGCGGACGTATGGCGTATATACGGCATACGTCCGCCAGTCCTGGTTGCGTATATATACCGTATATAAAAGTAGCTAGATTCAATTTGTATGTACATGTACGTCGTCGTATGTATGCGGGATATATGGCCTATGCCGTACGTATGCCATATGTACGGCATATACTCGGCGGACATATTTTTCCGTACGTAAGCCATACGTACACCGGACGTCCAGAGGATGATCCATTGTACTATACGGCGGATATAAAAGTAGCTGTACGTCCGCCGTATGTACGTCATTTTGCCTGTGAACAGTCATTAAAATATCGTGTAGTGTACTGTATGTCATGTCCGGCCACCATGGGGGCTTAATACCCGAACACGCAATGATTCAAAATAGAGTGCTGAAGCCTAATAGAAACGTACGAAACACACTGGTTGTTCCTGGTCAGCATACAGTAAGTACGTTTAAACATGCCTTCAGTTTCAGCAAGGCCTGAAGCGGGGTTCATTGGCACATGGAATTTGTCCGATTCAGGTCCGTAAAAAATCTATCAAATGGACTTCAGCGTTGTCGTATATCCGGAAAACTAGGGGCAAACGGACTGGAAACGGACCAGATCCGTGTGCCTGTGTAACAAGAGCGAGAGGATGGTATTAAAGTGAGACTAGTGGCTCCTTGCTTTAAAAGCTGATGAACATCCCATCGATGGTTCCTATACAGGTGTAAAGTTTTTCAGTGTTTCCGTGTGTCAGTGTTCCCCCTATTGTTCTGGAAACACTGGTAGATAGATCGAAACGTTTCTCTGTGTGTCCTCCATTGTCGAGTTGCGGCTTATTCCGTCAGACAATAGCAGGGGAACACTCGCAGATGGGGAACGCTCAAAAACGTTACACCGGTAGCTCTAAAGATTTTGTTCTCAAAAGACCGAGAGAGATTGTTCTTTCTCTGCGAACATATGGGAATGCAATAGACTCAGCGATAATGAACAATGCATCACTTAACAAGAACGCAATCAAATTCACTATCATAAGTGACCTCGGGGATATCTTAAAAAGCGGTCCTGTAAAAACAGGGAATGTAAATGACCCGATTCGAGCGAAGATGAGAAGTAAAGAAGAAACTTTAGGGGTCAATCCCACAAAGCCATCAGCCCATATCAGAACGGTAGCATAGCTGGTACCGAGGGCTTGAACTACAGTACCTATCCACACGATGGTCATATTCGCCTCGCCAAAAACAAGTATCAATCCAGCGATCGTCATCAAAATGTAGTCAAGTAAGAATATAGTGGAAGGCGTTAAGTAGAAGGCGGCGATTGACTGTAGAGTAGCAGAGACTGTGCATAATGCCCAGAAGGTGGATGTTACAAAAGCTCCATTCCGTTCCGTGTCTCCCACTCCCTTCACGACGTATGAGGCGATTAGTCCCATGTAATTGCTTTCCGAACCACAGAAACATGTCATACACAAGGCCGCTATACAAATAACGAAACGTCGACGGTTTCCATGTAAGATGAAATGTTTGCCACCATCTTCGTCGCTGATGGCGTCAGCCAAGCCTTCGTTGTCCACTAGATACGAGCTAACGGCGAGGCCTAACGCGATTGAGCAGTTAATCCCCATGACAAGACCGTATAGCATCTTCATCTGCCGAAGATTTACGTTAGGATGGGAACCCTTGGATCCGACACCGTCAGCTACATGTATACAGGATTTATTTCCATCGGCAATCGTTTCATTGATCAAGAAGACCGAACAATTATGCCATGTTTCGTTCACGTTGTGTCCCGAGTCGTGAGGAAGAAACGGAGAGGCGATCAGTGGAATGAGTGTTCCGCCAAGCAAGAAAAACGAATTAGCCAGGGATATTGGTACGGCAGTTCGGTTCTTCCAGAGGTTCTTCAAAAAGCGGATTGTTCCTGGAGAAGAAGAGGAATATCACATTAGGCTCCAGTTCCATAGAGTTCACGTTGACACTTTTCACGCGCCACGCTTCACGTTTTCCTTTCGTTCCTCGGAGAAAGCCTGTCACAGGACATGTAATGTGTGTCTCGTTGTGCGCTGAATCGAGGAACGAAAGGAAA
>NMRB01001091.1:130072-151433 GCA_002633025.1 Notospermus geniculatus | reverse complement strand
GATATCACTTTTGGACGGCTCATGGTTTTTATCGAAGTTTGACCCCTGTGACCTTGAAACTAGGTCAAGGTCAAAACCCCTATGATATATTGTGAAGCTGTCACAGATAAACCTTCACACAAAATTTCATCACTTTATCACAATTACTTTAGGAGTAATGACCATAAATGTGTTTTTCACATAACGCCCCCTGGTGGAAAGACAGGGAGTTGGATCGAAATTCCAAGAGTGTTGTGCACAATAGTGGATGAGTACCTAATACATACTAAAGTTTCAAGCTCCTCCGTTGAACGGTCTAGGAGGAGATATCACTTTCGGACGGCCGGACAGCCGGACGGCCGGACAGACGGCAGAGGGTAAAACAATATCTCCCCGACTTTTTTCAAAAAGCGGGGAGATAATAAAAGATACCGTGAAATGTATGGTGCTCTGCTTCGAGAGGTATCTAGACTTTCAGCGACGAATTCCCGCGAGTGCTGCTGGCAAGGGTGCAAGCCCAGGATACTGGGAGGTGGAAGTCTTGGCTGCATGAAAATCCAAGTGTGTGGCCTGCTTTAGACCATCTGACAATATTTAACTTGTTTCTCTCCATAGTAAAATACTTGCACACTGAATACTGATTCCGTCATCTTGAAACCAAGCAGTGTAGTTTTTTACTGAGTCATTCACTCGATTGGAGGAAATGGCATGCAAGTTCCACTTCTAACATCCAAATTTGTGCCCACCAGCCAAATTTTCCTGTCAAATTTTGTTAACACTGTACAAGTAGATTTCTGGCCATTGGAAAATCAAGGGAAAACTTGTAAATATACAGAACAGATCCAACAGTCAGAAACATCCAAATTGACATTTTATGACATAATGTTTTAAATGTTGTTTCCCATCATTTACATGTTTATGTGAATTCTAGTACATGAGAAAATGGCTATAATAAAATATGACAACATAAAAAGTCTAGATGAAGCTGTTCATCGTCGCTCTCTGTGTCGGCGCTCACGACTGCTCGTCCGACGAAGGAAGTCATCCACGTCTCTTTCATACTGAAAAGAAATAGGGTATGATATAACATTGGATATTACAAAGAGCGATAATGTTTCGCAATTGCGATGCATTTTATGTTCAAAACCATACAGTACAGGTCACAATTGACATCCCTAAATTCGCGTAAGTTACGCGTAAGTCACTCGTAACTTACGCAACAACTCACGAGCTATGTTACGCGTAACTTACGAGGTGAGTTGCGCGAATTTCGCTAGCTACGCCAGTGATTTACGAGGCGAGTTACGCGATTTTGGCGAGTTACGCAGTGAGTTACGCGAAACCAAAGCCGTGAGTTACGCATAACTTACGAGTAACTTTCATGAAGCCGTAGGGATGTCAATTGTGCCCTGTACTGTACACACATGACAAATGTGAGGCAGTCTAGGAAAACGCGTCAGATGTCGCATTTGAGGAAAGTATCAATGGCCTTGGTGAACCTGCACATTTCCACAGCTGAAATGTACTTCGTATTCAGGTCAACAGCAGCTGATCAATGCACAGGTAATATTGGGGTGCCGGGGTGGCGCAGTGGAAACATCGGCGCCTGCCACCACTGAGGTCGCGGGTTCGATCCCCGGTCGTGCAAGTGGCTTTATTTGGTAGAGAGGGCGATCTCTCCTCGACATTGTAGGTTTCCTCCAGGGGCTCCGGTTTCCTCCTACACATCGTTATTACCGCCCAATATTGTTTGATGAGTAGCTATAATGCCCTAAGTGGGCGCTTGCACTCCTGAAATAATATTTTATTTTATTTTAATCTGACAGCCCTTGTTGATCACTCAGCGACATCAGACAGGTTTGCCTAGACTGCCTCACAAATGTGATGTACGTCATTGATGACGGCTCGTATTTCAAAATGAACCGTTGCAAGACCATTCCACATGGCAGTTCAAGATCAGAAGCACATCCTCAACCTGCATGCCCAGATCACGAGTCCCTGTAGAAACATGATTTTTTTCTTGTTTCTGCCAGTCTGACAGAGTTAAAAAGATGACTACCATTATCTGTCGACATGGGATGGGTATCCCTTGACACATGGCTTTAGAAGTCAGAGCTGGATCCAGGATTTGGGAAAAGAGGGGGTGCCCTCTGCCAGGAATATTGAAATTTCCTCCAACTAACTTCCAGAATTTCACGGTCCATTTTACAGATTTGTTGGCTAAGAGGGGAGGCGAACGCCCGCGCCCACTGGATCCGTGCCTGAGTCAGGAAAAATTTTAAGTGAGACGGATAGAAGGCAATGAACACATCCACTTACATTGCTGATTACCCGTTTTTCATCTCTCCGTGACCTGGAATAGTCCATTGCTGATGGATAGCTATGTTCCCTGGATGACCTATGAGGTTCATGGTATTGGTAGCCTGGACCATGGCTGTGGCTTTCATAATATGATGGCTAAGAAAAAGAATAATGTATATAAAGTCCATTTCCCATGTTTCCAGAATATTTGCAAATTTTTCGACCCCAACCGGGGTCTTCTTCAGGCTGGAACTTTTCCACACTAGATTTCAGAAAAGACTGAGAAAAAGAAGGTAGAATGCTTAAGACACGAGAAAAATTCAGTCCCGCTTACCTCTTAGGCCGGGTTCACATAGAGCTACACGGTACATGGAGATGCCGGCTAACAATGGCTTCACTCACAGAAGGTTCATGACCATGGAACCTTTCTTTGCTAGCCGTGTCCGTTTAGGTGTAGCTCTATGTGAACCCAGCCTTAGGGAAGCAACTGTAGCCTATTTGCAGCAATGATAAGAATTTTTAAGCAGAAGCCTTGAAATAATCCATCAGGAATCCCAATACAAGGAATTATTCCCAATACTAGGAATTATTTTATGGTGAAGGAAGCAAGATCACCCCACAACCCTTATCAATCGGCGGAAAGACTCAGCAGTGCTTGAAAAGTTGCTCATTTATTCGCCATTTGCGATCACGAATCAAGACTTTGCTAATGAAAATGAATGCAATCATGAGGTCGCAATTTGGCGATTAAAAAGTCACTTTTTAATTGCATTTATATTTGCATAAGTCTAAACCAAGGCCTGCTCTGTACTTTTAACAGGCACCCAGAATGCCAGGAAATCACTTCTTCCACAGCCTCTGATTTCAAAATTTTTGTAGGGGAGGCCCCCCATCAGGGCGTGCTTCCATTCCGGCATACATGGTCGTGGCGAATGACATTTCAATCAAACTCGCCAGTCAGCGAGTTGGCCTTCGGCTTACTTTTCGGGCACTGGACTCACTGGGTGCTTCATACCCTAGTTGCTGCCTACTAATCATGACCAAAGCTGGAAGGGCACTCAAGAATGTGAAACAAGTAGGTAGCTACACTGTTGATAGAGCAGACATCTCTGAACAGTGAGTTTGTCATAATTTGAATCCATGCACACTGAAGATCTTATTTGTATTTATTTTTCCGTCAGGGCTGACGCTATAGCATTATTGGCCCTGGTAAGTACGGAGGAGGCCATCACAAGCTACTCATGTTCCTCACTTGGATGGGGTCTTTTACTTGCCCTTGCAAAGACACAAGGTACAAGGCACCACAGCTTACTGTCCCATGCGATGGACGTGAAGAGCCGGGAATGAAATCCCATATGGCCCGGGCTGGATTCGAACCCGGGACCTGCCGCTTGCTAAGCGGACGTGATAACCACTACGCTATCAGGTTCCTCTAACCACTAGGCTATCAGGCTAGATCTTATATGACCAAACTGAATGCAATACAGGGTATACAAGATGGTAATATGGTGCAAAGATGCAAAATGGTAATAATATTTTAACCATCCAACAATCCTGGGTGGTTAGGGATGCCTAAACAGGGTGCTTAGGGACACCTCGTTTAACATGGGTCACTGAACCATCTTTTTTTGAGATGAGGATTTGGCCTAGTGGTTAAGGCGTGCTGCCCCACGAGTGCTGGCAATTGGTGCCTTATGCGAGGGTCAGTGGGTTCGAGTCCGGTGGGAAGCTATGTTTTTCACCTTAGAAACCAGGGCCCAAATCCACAAAAACCTTGCTAGGCTTAGTTGCCTGCTAAAGCGCCCAGTTTGTACAGGCCGATGTACACAACTAGCAACCAACTAAGCTAGCAAAGGTTTTATGGATTTGGGCCGTGTTATTATTTCATGCCCAACAATCGTGCCCAAAACATAGCGAATGTCAAACCCTGAACACTGGTGCCAATGCAAACTTCACCACAATGTACAGAAATAAACACAAGTCCCATCTGAGAATGGGTGTGAAAGAAAGGTATACCCCAAGTGCAAAATGTTGGATTGTATCAAGTGGCTAAATCAATTTTTAAATTTTATGTACAGTGGATTTCACTACGTGTACTTACTGGGCCATGGTATCCAAGGGATGCTGGGGGCGGACGTGAATGAAATTCTCTCATATAGTCATTGTACGACTGCAAGAGAAAAAAAAATATTGAGATTTGTCTTTTGCTTTTGCAGTACAACCACCTAACTGTGAATTTAAAAAAAAATCCCTTCACCTTTTGACTAACAGGTCCCAAAACCCCTTGTTAAGATTTATATTGCATATTGCGATGACAAAATTTACTCGAGCAAAAAAATCCCTCTATAATCAGAGGCCCCAAAAAAAATTAATTTAATACATATCTTTTTTATTAATGTACATTGTTATCAGCAAAGCAATGGACAGAGTGTTGATGACAAAAAATACGGTACCTCGAATATCGAAATGTGCTTTTTTCTATCTATTACAGACAAGGAACAACTGATGTCAAATTTGTGGTCGAGGAAATGCTGAGCTGGTTTATACCAGGTGAGGTCAATAATCTGGTATATGGAAACACACAAGTGTACTCCTAATCCCCAACCTCAAGCACCGAGACGGTCTTTGGACCGGCAGTTACCAGCAGAATATTTTTGGTGTGACAGTGGAATTTTCAGAAATTCACAAAAAACGTAAGAAAATGACCCTTTTTGACTACTTTGAGGGTCTAGTTTCCATAGAGGCTTTGCAGTGACGTCATCCTGGCGGCCATTCTGGGGGACACAGGGCACAGGTGTGAGTCGACCGTGACGTGACTTGCGTGAAGTGCGCCACGCCACTGTTCGACCTTGGAGGAATTATACTGACAGGAGAAACAGCGAGCTAATTGCCCCTCTATAATCCCTTTTTCACACCTCCCCAAAAAATGGAACACAAAGGCCCGCACTGTTTGCACAGCAATTAGGCACGCTCGCTTGAAGTCATCATCGGTACCGACGCAGCCCGGATGGTCACTGCCATCTAGCTGTATGACATACCATACATCAATCGATTTGTCGGTATCTTATAATAAAAGTTAAAGTTTGGGTTTATAGTCTGATATCAACTACGGTAGAGGTTCTCATCTGACTTTACACTTTTACCCCAGTCTATCCTGAAACCTTTCAGTAGAACTCAGATGAGCTGCTCATTCAGCGCTACAATCGAGCATTTCCGACCGGTACCCATTTATACACCTGGGTGGAGCGAGGCCAGTGAGGCAAAGAGACTTGCCCAAAGTCTCACGCCCAGTGGGATTCGAACCTGGGACCTCTGACCACTAGTCGGAGACCCAAACCACTACACCACCGGGCTTCTGTCTTATAATCCAAGTTTCATCGCGATATTCCACTATTTCTCGATATTTTGACCCATGTATATCTGCATGCGGCTTTGTGTAGAAAGTGTAGTTCCACAATTTGCTCGCTAGGAGTGCTGGATATTATGTGGTTGCATCGATTTTTCATAGGGGTGGGCAGCAACCCCTGCCTTCACGTGTTCAGCCAAGCTTGTTCCCGTGAGATTGTGTGGTGGAAATGTGGATGTTTTCCTTTGCTATATTTGACTAAATGTAATCTGACGGACAATAAATCTCTGTCAGCATGGAATAAACTGAGGTCAGATGACAACTCTCCGAGAGGCTTGTCTCCCCGAACAAATAGACTGATCTGACGTTCCTCGTGTGGTGCTTATGGAAGTAGCCGAAGTTTACTTGGAAATTCCGAAGTCGTGGAATCACTCATGCGGTGTGTTTGTTTAGTACTTAACACCTCGTTAACACAATACACATCGGGATCGGCGGTGGCGATGATGAAACCTTTGAAGTGCGCTCGCTGTTTCTCCTGTCAGTATAATTCCTCCAAGGTTTGACGCAACGTCACTGGGGCATGCATGGCTCATTTCGCTGCATCTCTGCAGTACGTGTCCTCCAGCATGGCGGCTTGTGATGACATATGCAAAGCCTCTATACCCTAGTCCTCTCCTGTGGAAACACTGACTAAAGCCGCTCACACACGTGCGACAATTTGCGTGTGATTGGGCCCTAGGACGACGTTTATCTATTGTGTGGGTATACCCAAACAATAGATAAACGTCGTCGTATGGCCTAAACAGGCGATTGCGAAACCTCCCTATTGTGCGATATTTTGCGACAATCAGTTGCTTTGCGATAAGTTGCGACAAGGTGAAATTTTTTGAACATTTTCAAAATTTCACGATTGCCTGCAATATTATCGCAAGGTCTGCGATAGTTTGCAACAGTACACCTGCGATTGTCTATCGCAATTAAACGCAGGCCAACTGTCGCACGTGTGAGAGTGGCTTAAGGCCAAACGGTATCAGAGGATATAATTCATCAAGTTGGTGAACTGTATCATTAGCATAATTAGGAGAAAGAGAAAACTTACTCCATTCATGAAAGTTTCCCTGCGAACTCCTCCTTGGAATCGAGGAGAGCGATCCCGTCTATCTCTGAAGTGAGCTTTAAAAAGAACAATTCACAATGAACATGAATTACTAACACATGAGAAAATCAATAATATAAACCCTGCACAGTACACCTGCAGCCAGTTCTTTTCCAAATGGAATATACCGTATTTATGCGCTTATAAGAGAGGGGCGCTAAAATCGAGTACGGTACATGTATGCGCATGCACTAGTAAGTGAACAAAACTGCCCAGTGAGACCTCAACAAAACTGTATAGTGAGACCTGGAAAGATTCACGCCTGCATTGCAATATGGCGGCCATGGCGACGATTTCATCGCATCCTTCATGCCGACTGTGGATCTTTATTCCCGCTTTTAACAATTGCTTGCGTATCTGACAGATCATAACAGTGTCCTCAAAACATGCAATTTTCGTTTATTAGCGCATAAATAAGCATTATTCTTGTTCTGATAACTGCACTACCATCAGGGCTTTCATTAACTTTTCATGGTCATTGACTCCTGCCAATTTTACCAAGGCGTCCCGGACTTTCATTCCTAAAGCTAGCAGCACACGTCACCACTTTTGTTGCTCGTACAGGCAATTTTCGTGGTCGGCAATTTTTGTGGCGGTTGCCAGTTTACAGCAGACATCACCACTCAGTGGTCTCGTGTGCTGCTGATGGCCACGCATCACCACAACTGGCAACTACGAGCAATTTTCGTGGTGAGAAATCAAACTGGTTTGGTTTTCGGCAACTTGTGGCAACTCATGGTCACCACAGAATTTCCGTGGTGAGTGGTCGTTGTCGGCCACAGCACACTTGTTGGCCATTTTCATGGCGACCACGAAAATTGCCTGTGTGGGCAACAAAAGTGGTGACGTGTGCTGCAGGCTTTTGGGAAGAAGTGTCATCTGACTCCCAATCCTGGATGCAGACGTGTCACTTTACCCATGTTACCCCTCCCCAATGAAAATCTGTACAAACATGATTAATAACTTCAGGTTGATCATGGAAAACAGGTTTTATTGAACATTTACAAATCTGAATCCGAATCAGATGAAAGAACTTCGATGTTCATTTTCTGGTCATCATCATCATCAGCCTGACCCATGTTTGTTTGGAGACCTTGGCGGGATGAGGAGATAAGTCCTCAGATCTGCAGGATGAACATGCTGATGCAAAAGCCTCTTCAGGCGGCGCTGTTTCTTTCCTTTCCAGTGGGCAATTGCCTCACTATAAGGGAATGTTGAAAGTGACCTTATGTGTGGGGGTCATTACGTCATGGAAGTAGGTCACGAGGTTATGAAAGTAGGTCAGTTTGAACGTACATTTCATAAGCTTCAGTTTTTTAATACCAAACATGACTACCTTAGCTCTAAAGTAGGTCAGTGGGTCAGATAGAACCTACTCTTCCTAAGCTTCAGTTTGATACCAAACACGACTGCTTTACAAAATGGTCTTAAAGCAACCTAAAGGCGCTGCTCCACTTGACAGTTTTCTCGCAGAAGTTGGCTCACAATGGGCAATTCACCATTGTTTCTGTCCTGTCGGCTTACGCTGGGACCAATGACACAAACAACTGCTGGCAGTTGAGTTGCCCATTGAGAGCCAACTTCTGCGAAAAAACTCAACTGTCAAGTGGAGCAGTGCCTTAAGTACCTTGCAGCTGACCATAATAATCATTGTACCTCTTGTCGAATTGTTTTGGCACCCAAATTGTGGTTGCCAGGTGAAGCAATATCAAAACGAGAAACAGCCAGCAAGTTTATTCAAGTAAATATCTTGAATCTGTTGCAATAAATACCAGTATACAAGTGTTGTATTTCTGAGGATTACAACCAAAGCACACACGGAAAAGTCGGCTCTAGGAATTGTCTGGCTTCATAGCAGTGCCCAACGATTGGTATTGGCTTTATGATACTGCCAGCGGATTGCAGTTGATGCGTATTTTGACGACTGGTATCGCAATTCAAAGTGTATCTGACATCTCAGAAGTGAAACAGAATGCGTAACTGATGGCCACCTCTCGTTTTGGTGTGCGTACATCAATATTTTGATGCGTAAAATACGCCAGGACGCATGTTAATGAAAGCCCTGACTACCATACGAATTGAACTCAGATAAAATTCTTTTCAAAATTAAAGACAGGATGATCGATTCCTCATTGTGATGACTTCACCACCCCTGAAGAAACTATGCTGTCCCCAATGGCCATAAAATCACACCGACTTCCATCCGATACGAATAAATAAAATTCCCTGGAGCGTCAAAGTGAACATAAAGCCTGCCGCACACTGGAGCTATCTGCTGAGCAAAGTCATTTGAGACCGTTTGCTCAGCAGATAGGTCCCATGTGCACGTAATTTCGGTGAGTGTTTTGCCTCGCGAGGCCCATGTTTATTTTGTATGATTATTTTAGTTTAGTTAATTAATAAATTCTCTATCTAGGCAGAAAGCTCACGTATGCGCGTATTTTTCGGTCAGCTATCTGCTGAGCAAACGGTCTCGAGTGACTTTTTGTTCAGCAGATAGCTCCAGTGTGCGGCAGGAATTTTTACCTCGCTCCTCTTCATCCACTCACACAAACTTTGTGTGGAGTGTATGAAGAGGATCGAGACCAAAGCCCTGCTGTGGGAGGATGTGGTTTTCACACTGTATTGCACAGTATGAAGGATATCTTAGGGGACTCTTGCTCATAGCACTGGCTGCTGCCTGTCACCTGTTGTGGGTTCCTCATTGACAGCTTTCTGATGGTTCTCCAGGCCTGTCAATCACATCATCTTCACGACGGTAAACGTCGTAGACGCCCAAATTCAAAAGAGCCCAAATTCAAAGTAGGCGCCCAAATTCAGTTGCCAAATGTTAATGAAATGGTCCATGGACCATGTGCTCACCTGGGTGAACGTACCAGAAAAACAAATGACAAATGTTAAATTGAAATGTTCCAGGGTCATGTATCCTCGTTAGATGCACCTGATAAAAATTTGGAGAAAATCCAGTTCAGGAGTTACATGTACTGGACTTTGAGCTTTGGTTATGCAGGGTTCTTCCCAGGACTGAATGAGTTCCGGACGGAAGGGGGGGGGGGTCTGGGGGCCCTCCCCCAGAAAAAATCAACTTACCAATGTAAACCACATAAAAGATGTCATGGCTTTAAAAATCAACTTACCAATGTAAACCACATAAAAGATGTCATGGCTGTGGCGAACAGCCGCGACCACCACTGAGAGCTGGTAAGGTTGTGTTCCGGCTCCTCCTCTTGCATGGCTCTTCCGATAGGTAGATACTAACTGGCGACTGTTAGAGAGCGAACATCCCTCAGCCAGATTGTTAAAATCCCAGTGTCAACCAACCAAATGCACTTATAGGCCACTTTTATAAAACATTGAGTTAACACCCGTTACGACTCTGTGCTTCACCGGACCATCTGGTTATCATGTAGTATGATCTTTTGGCTATACCATAATGTCCAACAAAATAAATTCATTCACTCTAATAATACGGCCATCTGTTTGTCACATTAGGGAGGTTGAGATCAGCGACTTATCACGGATCCTTATACGTATACGGATAGAATTCTGTACAACGAGGACAAATTTTGGAATGTGTGCATTTCGATCCGTATTATACGTATAAGGATCCGTGATAAGTCGCTGATCTCAACCTCACTATTGTCTGGTTTTTATGTTCACATTGGATACGCACGTACGCCATGTCGACTGGACAGCAGGCTTACTGATGATGAACATGGTTTACGAATAACCTAAAAATATCGAGTGTCCCACAAAATCACTCCCCTACGGATTTCTTCAATAAATTCAACAATATGCAAGCTGGTTCTTGATATTATACATGTAGACATGGATATATACATGTATATGGATATTAACAAAAATAGATTTTTGATATTAACAGTTGTAAAAAATTAAACCTAACCAGCACTTTATACGGATCGTCATTGGAAAAGCATCAGGAAGTGATTTCCAATAAGTATGCCACATGACTGTAACTTTTCAGAGTCGTAATATTCTTTTCTATTGGCAATGGAAGGGTTATTATAGTGAGGTTTCGCAAATCTGACGAAATACGGAATTGGACTTCATTTCCATGACGTAATGTATTTCAGGAGATGGTTGGTACAAATATCGCCTGCTGCAACAGCGTCTTTTAGCGTGCGACGTTAGACCGATAGAGTTATGGTGTATATTAAACTTTGAAATTTATCTTTCGTTTTCACTTCGTAGATACGAAGAGGAAATTTAAAGATTCAAGATGCATCATAACTCTCTGCAGCCAGGGGTATTTGTGGTACCAACCATCTCCAGAAATACATTAGGTCCTAGAAATGAAGTTGAATCTCGTATTTCTACTTCGTGTTTCGTAAGATTTTCGAATCCTCGCTATTGCCAAATCCCTGCGGCACGAAGAATTCAGTTCAATGTCGGCTGACGCCATCGGATACACTTCCCATCGATACCTTATGCTTCATATCTTAGGCCGAATCGGTTCATATAGTTGATATGATCGTGAGACAGATGTCACTCCCATAATGTATATCTATAAATGTCGGATTGTGCATACTATAGGCGTCATTGAAATATCTATTTGCTGGCATTTTTATGCTTTGATACAAAAAATAGATCTACTTTTGATGATACCAATTTATTTTTTAACCCTCCCTGGCAATGACTTAAACAGTCATTAAAATATCTGTAGTGTACTGTATGTCATGTCCGGCCACCATGGGGGCTTAATACCCGAACACGCAATGATTCAAAATAGAGTGTTGAAGCCTAAGAGAAACGCACGAAACACACTGGTTGTTCCTGGTCAGCATACAGTACATAAGTACGTTTAAACATGCCTTCAGTTTCAGCAAGGCCTGAAGCGGGGTTCATTGGCACATGGAATTTGTCCGATTCAGGCCCGTAAAAAATCTATCAAATGGACTTCAGCGTTGTCGTATATCCGGAAAACTAGGGTCAAACGGACAGGAAACGGACCAGGGCTCATGTTCCCGAAGCAATCGTTAGGTTAACGATGTCGTTACGCTATGCATTTTACCAGTTTTAACGACATCGTTAACCTAACGAAGGCTTCGGGAACATGGGCCCTGATCCGTGTGCCTGTAACAAGAGCGAGAGGATGGTATTAAAGTGAGACCAGCTTTAAAAGCTGATGAACATCTCATCGATGGTTCCTATACCGGTAGCTCTAAAGATTTTGTTCTCAAAAGACCGAGAGAGATTGTTCTTTCTCTGCGAACAGATGGGAATGCAATAGACTCCGCGATAATGAACAATGCATCACTTAACAAGAACGCAATCAAATTCACTATCATAAGTGACCTCGGCGATATCTTAAAAAGCGGTCCTGTAAAAACAGGGAATGTAAATGACCCGATTCGAGCGAAGATGAGAAGTAAAGAAGAAACTTTAGGTGTCAATCCCACAAAGCCATCAGCCCATATCAGAACGGTAGCATAGCTGGTACCGAGGGCTTGAACTACAGTACCTATCCACACGATGGTCATACTCGCCGCGCCAAAAACAAGTATCAGTCCAGCGATCGTCATCAAAATGTAGTCAAGTAAGAATATAGTGGAAGGCGTTAAGTAGTAGAAAGCGACTGACTGTAGAGTAGCAGAGACTGTGGATAATGCCCAGAAGGTGGATGTTACAAATGCTCCATTCCGTTCCGTGTCTCCCACTCCCTTTACCACGTATGAGGCGACTAGTCCCATGTAATTGCTTTCCGAACCAGAGAAACATATCATACACAAGGCCGCTATACAAATAACGAAACGTCGACGGTTTCCATGTAAGATGAAGTGTTTGCCACCATCTTGGTCGCTGATGGCGTCTACCAAGCCCTCGTTTTCCACTAGATACGTGCTAACGGCGAGGCCTAACGCGATTGAGCAGTTAATGCCCATGACTAGACCGTATAGCATCTTCATCTGCCGAAGATTTACGTTAGGATTGGAAACCTTGGATCCGACACCGTCAGCTACATGTATACAGGATTTATTTCCATCGGCAACCGTTTCGTTCATCATGAAGCTCGAACAATTATGCCATGTTTCGTTCACGTTGTGTCCCGAGTCGTGAGGAAGAAAGGGAGAGGCGATCAGGGGAATGAGTGTTCCGCCAAGCAAGAAAAACGAAGTAGCCAGGGATATTGTTACTGCACTCCGGTTCTTCCAGAGGTTCTTCAAAAAGCGGATTGTTCCTGAAGAACAAGAGGAATATCACATTAGGAAATCGTAATTACCAGGGCTGTAGCTAAGCTTTTTCGCTGGGGCGGGGGCATTTTAAGCAGATGAGCTCAACGGACGTGGGCTTCGGCGCGCGCCTTGCCGGCGTCGATGGGGCTGGTTTTGCGGAGGGTCTGGTGGACTTCCCCCAGAAAAAGTTTGAAAATTAGAAGCTGTGAGATGCGATTTCCTCCCATTTCAGAGGCAGTGTATTTTGTAGAATTTTAAGACCCTTTATCAAAGCGTTAACATCTATGGTGGGTCCTCTTTCGAAAAGAAAGATGGGCAAGTCCGGATAGTTCTGCATTTTTTGCGTGGATGGTCAAAATCTGACCATTTTCAACATTCAGTTGAAAATGATTCTCAGTCCATGAAACTCCCATCACCAAGAGTACATAAGGAGGCAGTTAGTGCATTTTAGTGTATTTTGATACAGGACACATACATGTATCAGTACAAAGTGACATCGGGTGGAGAAAATCCCAGAAGTCCTACCTGAGAATAGATAGCCAATTCCGAACCCATTTAATGCAAAGGCTATCAGAATTCTTGGCAATCCACTGCTCCATGGTACGAGAAGCATTGCTATCCCTGACGACGTTAGTGTTACACCGAACATTGCCGACCTGTATCGGTCTCTCATGACGAATCCTGAAGACAAGATACCCACAAGTTCACCGATTCCTCGGGCTCCAAAAATGTACGTTACTTTGTCGATGCTCGAGTTCGCAATCTGTGTGATTTGTAGAAGCGTTGGGCCAGGAACTGATTGCATCACACCCTGAATGAACGAATTTTAAAAAAAAAGGAGTAGATGTAATTGATATTGGGTCATATGAATAAAGTATGATTTTACTTGAAATCTGCAATACAAATGCACTAGGCATTACTGTACAAATCTGAATTAAAAGCATTTGCTAGTCTTTTTCATATGACCCAATGGGCCGTATGCATAAAAATGAAGCATTTACTTCTAGCAAAATCAAAAAGTAAAAGCAGTTGCTTGATGCCAAAAGTAAAAGTAAAAGCAATTGCTCGGTTCCATATGCATATAATATTTTACTTCTACTTCAAAGCAAATGCTTATACTTGACAAGCATTTGCTTGTTTACCAAAGGTTCTAACGTTGGAGAAATTGCTCAGTATTATGCATATGAATTCTAGCATTTGCTAGAAAGGAACAAGTAAATACTAATTGTTTTTTCTTATAGCAATTGCTTTTTAGCAAAAGCATTTACTTTGGGTTTTATGCATACGGATGGAAGTAATTGCTTCAATTTTCAAGTAAAAAGCATTTGCTTTTTTTTATGCATATGGACCATTGACTCAGTGGAATTTGTTGTAACGTTGCGGCGAAAGGAGAATAGCAAACGAAGAAGAAATCATCATTTAACGATCATTGGAAATATCTGATATTATGCTGATGTCACAGCAAAAAAATAATCCTGTGGAAAAAAGGGGTTAATAAAGACCAATTAGTGGACGTATCACAAAAATTTGGTTTCCCATGAACCAGGAGCAATATGCTTTCTAATGATACATCGATGACATACCTCTATTCATCTATCACCAAGCAACCATTGCTTTGAAAGTGGTACGCGAAAGTGATCGGGAACCATAAATATCATCATCTGATATAAATCTTCTGGTACACAACTGACGGCAAAACCTTAAATAGTAAAAGATGTTTTTGAGGCAATCTTACCAAGGAAAACCAGGTTAAAAGTGCCATCACTGTCGCAAACATCCTACAACACTTTTCCTTTCTCGTTCCCATCTTGAAAAACGATAATCAGTATTTACCAGGGCTGCATACAGATGACCTCCCGCTTCTAGTGACGACCAGTAAGAAACACATATCCACAATCAATCGACCGAATATGAAACTTTACTTCATTCATTTGGTGTACGTATGGTGGATTCCGATCAGTGAATGGTACAATGAAGCAGCATATCAAGGCCTAACAAACATATAGAAAGAAATTTTTTCTGGGGCACACCAAGAATACATGCAGCCGTAAAGTTCATGTATATTCATACCTTTTCAATAATGACAGACGACCTACATGAGAGAATACGCATTCTAAAATACCTTGGTGTCCTTGGTTTTCAAATGGATAGACTGGTTCCCGTCGTTGCCGCTGCACATTTATGGCGCGCAGCGGGTGGAGCGGCAAAGACGGGAACCAGTCTATCAAATGGATAATGCATTAGCCTCATTCTGAATGCAGCGAATTTGGGTGACACAACCAACAACACCGGCTCAGTGTTTCCATCATGGCGTCCGAGTTGAAATATGAGTTCCAAGAGCAAAACCATAGTTACGGGAGCAAAAAACTTAGGGCCGTATTCAATAAGGGTGATCATCGCACGATTAAGGGTGTTTTGGCCTAATCAGCGTACAAATTCTGCATTACACAGGTTAAAGGCCTAGAAAACTATTGTCTGATGTCTGTATGGTGCTTCACGACAAGCATTTACCCGCAGGATAATCACACGCGTCTAACTATCCTGCGTCTAAGTCAAAGAGCATAAAGGAAATGTTGAACGATCAGGAAGGCTTGTATGTCCTCCCGCACTAAGACGCAGGAATGTTAGACGCGTGTAATCATCGTGTGGGTAAAATGCTAGGGATCAGGCAGCTTACAGAACGTAGAATAGTTTCTAGGCCTATAACCTGTGTAATGCAGAATTTGTACGCTGATTTAGCTAAACGCCCTTATTGAATACGGCCCTCAGTTTTTGGACCCATAAACTAAGTTTCCAGAGCAAAAACTTAGTTTATGGAATAAATGGACAAACCGCATGCCATAGGCGTCTGACGTCCAGCATTTCTCGATTCGAGCATTCAGCGAGGTAGTGCTGGGAATGTCGGCCATGTGGATACTCAGTGACCTATCCCAACGACTTATACCATCAGCTACATTTCCTGCGGATAGTCCGTTGAAGAAAGCACCCTGCGATCTCATTTCGACTCCTGCAGCTTGCTGTACACTTCTGGTAGCTCGACTTGAAAGTGCCAGCCTGAAGAAGACCCCGGTTGGGATCGAAAATTTGCGAAATTTCTGGAGGACGACTCCTTTTATTATATCATTTTGTGTGTCGCCTTTTGTGCTCTATTTTTTGGCAAATTATATTAGGCTACTTAGTTGAGGTCAACCTCAAACTTAACTTTGGGCATAGCTCTGCAAAAATCTCAGTTTATGGATGGTACAGCCAGAAGTTTGTGAGCAGAAACTAAGTTTCCATAAACTTTGATTTTGTCGAGCAGAATCTAGGTTTTTGTTCATCTGATGGTGCAACTAGAGTTCTGGAGTTATTGGAGTAATTAGGAAAACAAAGGACTTTCACGAAATGTCCAAAATCAACATGAAATCAGTGAAATTATACTCCGATCTTTGCTGTACTAGGGTACGGATGTTTATTGTATTGGTAGACAAATCATTTTAAAGGTCTTTGATTTTGTTGAAATATTTGCATGAAATTTGTGAGGAGTGAGGAAGAAACAGAAAGGAATATGTAGAGGGCCATGCCACCAACTACTCATGAGACAAGACCGCTTCCGCTTGACCTGCGTCAAACTAAAAGCACCAAGGTGTTCGCACGCCGACTGAAAACCTCTCTCTTCGCTCGCTACACCGGTCACTCATAGTATGTAATAGTGTCACTGATCACTTCTGTGGAGTCTGGCACTCTAAATCTCTTTCATTTTCATTTCATTTTTCATTTCAAGAAAGGCTGGACACAAACAAAATGTAAATAAACAATGATTTCCGTGGCCCGCGAAACACCCGTGATACATTATCTTTAAGATATAGTATAATCTGACTGCACTAGTGACATAATAATAATCATTCAGGACATCGAATTTTAGATAAACATATGGTAAGAACTTGTGTATCCTATGTTTGACAAGCGTATAAAGTAGTTGTCGGCAATATTCGTGAAAAATTTTTTTTTTCGGTCGGCCCAAAAAAGGGGGGGCGCGCGCCCCCATGCGCCCCCCCCCCTTGGATCCGCGCCTGAACAGAAAGGAACATGTGGAGGGCCATGCCACCAACTACTCATGAGACAAGAAAGGCTGGACACAAACAAAATGTAAATAAACAATGATTTCCGTGGCCCGCGAAAACACCCGTGATACATTATCTTTAAGATATAGTATAATCTGACTGCACTAGTGACATAATAATAATCATTCAGGACATCGAATTTTAGATAGCGTACCCTGCATTAGGCTTACATGTACACTTGAAATAGATAACATTAATTCTTAAAGCCTAAAAGTATTAGCCGCGGCGTGTAGAATTGCTAAAAATCATTATTAGAAAATGTTGGACTCCTGTCTGTGAAACAAATAATTGTACCTTAGCCACTTTCCAGGTAGGTTTCAGTGAAAAGTGTTATTACCGTCGAACTTGTTTTCCTCATAGGCCTATGGTTTAGACATACTTTACTTTCGTCTAATGTAGGTCCCTTCATTAAACACCAATTCATTATGTATGCACTGGCCAAGTTAGAGGCCTTTCAGTACGACTGGCTAGCACAGGGAAAGGTGGGGAATAATGAAGTTGTTTGACGGCTCGCCCAAATGGCGCAACCGACAGCAGTGGTCCGAGTTCCGTGTTCTGAACATTTAATTAAAAACTTTCAATGTGTGCAAATGAACTCGCTGTTTGTCATGCCAGGTGTACCACAGCTTCACCCCGGCTGCAGCACAAGCACATGGCGCCCCGACATAAACCAGTGAAGTTGGCGCTGCTGATTGTGGCATGGTTTGCCTACCTAGCTGATGTAACCGTCGAGTTTCTTTTGCCATATTTCATTTCAGAAGGTAAGCTCCAAACTTTCATGCGCTTCTCCTGTCCTTGTCCTGTTCAGTAAATAAAATAAGTTAAAGGACCACGGTATTGGATATCTCTAATGCGTTATTTGACTGCCGACGTAGAGGGAGCCGCCTAGCGGTAGCAACATGAACTACAAAAATGCATTACAAAATGTACGCAGTAAATCGGGTCAATTCGCCGACAACGTAGTTAGTCTCTGGGTTGGGGAGTGGCGCGGTGGCGCCGGCTGTCAAGAAAAAGTGGCAATACCGTGGTCCTTTAAGTCAAGTTATGAGTTACAATTATTGTCAGGCACATGGCCTGGCTTTTAAAGAAATCGGTTCATAACACTGGCCCTAGAGTAGTGGAAACATGGGCGCCTGTCCCCCCTGAGGTGCGATTACTGATCGGACTCGATCGCTCTTTTGGTGAGAGAGAGGCCACAGAGGTCAAAGTACAAAATTTGGGTCCTAGATGGCACGTTTCGTGGCTCTTTCATCCAGAGTCCTCCATTTTAGCGTGAGGATGTATGCAGGTACCCTCTCTGTGTATAGCGTTCGGCCCAAATGCGGAGATTTGCCCTATCGGGCATCAAACATGGCCGCCGGGCGACCATCTTGAAAAATGTGTCTGCCTCATTTCATCCTCAATGCTGTCGGTAGCACGGTGAAGACGAATGCATTTCACTGAGTAAAACATGGAATGGCGAAGGTGCCACTCTCAATATATATATACTGTATTTATATTTTTAATAATAATTGCGGAGTTGGTGTTTTTTTTTCATTTTCAAGTGTCATCAACACGACAACCACAAATCCCAGTGTATTAATAAAGACCCCTATCGTGCTTAAACACCTTTGATTTGCGTCCCATTAAGTATGAAATGCATGTGAATCGATCAGGAATATTTTTCTATATTACAACTCTACGAGTACCATATACACGTAGAATAGGCGGACTATACATATTTTTAAACATACTTTATCCTCGCCTCTGAGGGGTCAGTTATTAATATCCAGGAGCTGACAGTCACCTACTAGGCATATTTTTAAGTTTCAGTATGTTTGTTTGTTTGTTTGTTTAAAAGTACGTTTATGAATATGGATCCAGAGCTGCATGTTCGCTTTTTTGTTTGTTTGTTTTTGATAACCCCGCCAATTTCTTGTGCCTCCTAGTAGAATTGTAGCTACTGAAATTTCGCGGTAAATATACATACATGTTCTATGGGTTGTCAATCATAATGACTTGTTGTTTAGTCCAGTTTTAAGATCATCTACAGTCATCCTTTTTCCCTCTGCTGTTTACAGGGTTGTTACCAAGCAATGAAAGTGTATCGGAGGACGCCAACGTGACATCAATCTTACAGCCACGTGCATCTACCGGTTTCATAGTATGGGCAACCGTAGACGCTTACCAAGTCCTATGGCTACTGTACATCACGTCTACTGTATGTACACAGGACAGGGGAAAATGCAATTACATCTATTGCATTAAAGGTGTGATACCACTGACGACACTTATATTTTTCACAGCTGGCATGCTCGCACGGAATATGTCTGTCATTGCAGCCGACAGGCTGCACTACATGACGTCTTTAACCGCGTCTGGCCTGGTGCCCGTCTTCCTATGGGCCAGTACGTCGTTTTCAATCGGCGGTTTCAAGGATTCAGTGCTCTATCAAAACAATGGAGTGTCATTGGAGAAGATTCTACTCCCGGCTTTGTTGCACAACGGACTGTGCTTGGTGGCGACCTGGTCGACCATTCACCTTATCATTCAGGCCAGCCAAACCCTGATGTATCTTATCCATATCAACCAATCAACAGCAAGCATCATCACCCTGCTCCTGATGTGTCTTGGAACCATCGCTTGGTGCATCATGGACTGGACCGTCTTTCGTCATCACCTCGTCTTCATATTCACACCTTACGCAATCATTGTAGTCGGTCTGATCTCCATCACAAACTTTAAACCTGATACACTGATCGACAGCGTTCCGTCCATCTTACTCGGCTTACTGACCGTAATCACTGTCGTCAGGCTCTTCCGAATGGTTTGGGCCATCGGTCGGTTCGATGGGAAAGGGCCGAAAAATCGCCACCGGCAACAAGTTGTAACGAGAAACCTTCCGGACTTAATCCCCCTAACTGTCCTCGAACAAACGGCGTTGAATATGTAACATGAATAAACTAGCGCTGAGGCAGGCGAACCTTGCCCCTGGATGCGTTATTTGACTGCCGACGTAGAGGAAGCCACCTAGCGGCAGCAACATGAACTACAAAAATGCATTACAAAATGTACGTAGTAAATCGGGTCAATTCGCCGACAACGTGTTTGTCTTTGGGTTGGACATCTTGTCCAAACAAGGCTATCGACTCCGTCTTTAGGCCGTCAGGCCAGATAGACTGGTGAGCACCAGATGGGGTTGGAGAATGGCGCGGTGGCGCCGGCTGTCGAGAAAAAGTGCCAATACCGTGCTCCTTTTACAGTACAAAGACAATAGGGTCTGAGGCGACCATTATTTTCGGAAAAATGTGTACGATGGACAAAACTGAAATGATAGCAGACTATGAAATAGAAGCACAGTAGGCCTACATGTAAATAGGCTACGCATGAAGATACACGTATGAATTTTTTTTTGTTCAATATTTTGGGCAAAATATGTAAAGCCGTGTTCGCTCCTTGTAGCGATCGAGATGAAAAACGGATGTGATACAGAGGTCACGTGGTACAGCAGCCAGGGCTTTCTTTTGTTTTCTGCTAGAATATCGCAACCTATATCGCAGGCAGGTAAATGGAACACGCGTTTTTTAATCGCACTTCGGACATCGTATATATTTATGTTCAGACGCGAATTCCAACAGTTCCTTTGCTGCTCAGACAAAATCACATGTTATGTTATTTTCATAAGTCTACATTCTCTCGTAACGTTACTCATCATCTTGTAATTTGAATTTGAATTTGTAATATATCGGTACATTTGATTTGGCAGAGAAAGAAAATAAAAGGACAATAATGAATTTTGTGGTTTTTAATCTGTGAGCCGCACTAACATCTGTCGCTAAAACCAGTACATGTATTTTATTGCTGGCAATAAATCAATAAAGTCAGTTATTCAAACCCACATCCATGCACTTCTGTACCACCGGTGTACATGTACAATGTAATCTATACTCGACGGTGGCACTTTAAGTTCGACCGCTAACTCCTCCGTGGTTTCTGATCGAAATGGCACCATTTTCACAGGGAATGTTGAGAATGACATGGGGGTGGTCCTTAGGTGGGTGTCATTATATTTTCTTACTCCTTAGTGAAAAAAATGCATGAAGAAACTTCCAATGATTTACAATGGCCACTAATATTTTCTTCAACCATGCAGGGTGATTAAAAAAACAGGAACTTCAGCACATAGGCCTAAAACTGCTGCCATCTGCTTCCCATAGGCCTAGATTATTGCCCAAGGAGTTGGCCCTCTCCAAACATATTCCCCTATGCAGACGCCCAGCAAAATGCCATCCTCTGCCACATG
>NMRB01001091.1:108548-130026 GCA_002633025.1 Notospermus geniculatus | reverse complement strand
CCCCCCCCCCCACACAAAATATTGACGGGATACGTTGCGACGTTACAGTGGGTGATTTCAAAGTTGGATTTAATACAGGTGTGAAAGGAATCCAAGTCCCCCTGGAATAGAGACCATGACCATTCGGATATACCCTTAATAGCGGGGGGCTATATTGTTTGGAGGATCTGCATTCCTAGGACGCTAATTCCTGTCACACCTGTTTTACTGTAAAATCGGTGTTAAGTTTGAAATCACCCAATGTCTCTCTTTCTGTGAGTGTCCGCCAAACCACAAAGCGGGCGCTGTCATTCCTCAGTCATTCTCGCGTTATAATGAGTTTCTTTGCTATTTTCTCTGATACACAAGCAAGCTAAATTTATTTTTTGAACGGATCGAGTTGAATACCTGCTGGCGAGATTGATCACAAACCATGTCATATTTTCGGGGTCAGATAATACAGCCCGCTGTTCATGGCTATTGTGCGGGAAACCTGATGACATTCCATGATTATTCTTAGAATATTGATCAGATTGTGCCATATGTCGTCTGCGATGCTACATAAGTTTTATTCTATGCAGACGTTGCTTCGTACACATGGACAATTAACCTGCATTACATTATATATTCGATTTGCTAACTGGAACATTTAAGGTACATGTAGATGTGTGGAATACTGCATAGGTTCTACTGTGCAGGCTGGTGTGCTGATAACGAATGTGGGCAGCGTTGTAGATGCTACTACACACATGTTTTAGGATATACTAGTCATCGTCATCATTCCACAGTGAGTTGGCGCGGTTCGGTGACGCCGGTCGGCTACATGGTGCTCCTTATCAATCAAGTGTCAGTCGGGGATTACGTCACTGGTTGACGGCCACACCATCAAAATGGCGTCGAAATGCATTTCATCATATCTACGTAACGTTGCATTGCTGGCATTAACCCTTTCTACCTGTTACACCCTTCCGATTCGTACAGTGACGAAGTCGGCGGGGAAAAACACACCGAAAGGAAATAAGCTGATTTTGGTGCTGCTGGATGCATTTCGCTGGGACTATTTTAAAATCAATGGATTGAGAGGATTCGAACGGTTTATGAAACAAGGGGTTAAAGCAAAGTATATGGTTCCTGATTTCCCGACGGAATCATACCCAAACCATTACAGCATTACAACCGGTGAGTACCTAATACTCTCTACCTTGAGCACCGGACATGCCGGATGTTGGCATCATGCTTTGTTCAAATTCTACTTCAAAACGTCAAATATTCTCGCGCACACGATAACCCACATTTGGTGAAATTGATAAAATTGGCCCTAGGGCCTACCACATTGTACTCTCTCTTATATGTAATTATCTCCCAAGATATAAATTTGTGGGTTATCCTATTCATGCATGGGGCCACAGAATTAGAATTTTTTTATAAACTATTTATAAATTATTATAAATTTATTTATAAATTACGAATGAACTATGAAATGAATTGACACATTGGCATACTCATTAAACTGAAAAAAAAATACATGTTGCATTTTCCATTTATATGTGCAGGTCTTCACGTCGAAAGCCACGGTATGATAGGAAACTATATCTATGATCCTGCAACCAATGATACCTTCAAGATGGGTTATGGCCAAAATGATAGTGACCCGAAGTGGTGGAATGGTGGAGAACCGATTTGGGTGACAGGCAGGAAATATGTAAGCGAACTTGATTTTAAAAGTAAATTTGAGAAAATCCGTGATGCGCTGGTCTGCTGACAGCAACTAAACTTGTTTTTTTATGGAGATGAGTTATTAAAGATAATGTACCACGGGTATTTTCGCGGGCCACGAAAATCATTGTTTATTTACATTTTGTTTGTTTGTGTCCAGTCTTTCTTTGTCTTATGAATAATTTGTTGGTGGCATGCCCCTCTAGAAATTCTTTTGATACCGAAAGTATTCAATTTGGTGGGTTGGCATCTCCCAAAAGTCCAAAATAACATAACGTATACATCCATGTTTACAAACATTGAATGTAAACAATAAAGTCGTTGTACAATTCCCATTTTTCAGGGGAAAAAGTCGTACATGTATTACTGGCTTGGCTGTGATGTCGAAATAAGAGGCTTGCATCCAAATTTCTGTGCTCCGTATGGCGACGGAAAATATTCAGTTGGGACCAACTTCCATAATATGATAGATCGGGGAATCAAAAATCTGAAAGAAGACGATGGTGATATAATCGGTGAGTGTTTGAAAAAATAGTGAGTTTCCGCTACGGCGCATTTAGCCGACGACCATTACGTTTACATCCCGTAGGCTCCACCGACCCATCGGACCCCTATAAAACCAGAAATATAGGGGGTCGAGATACATGTGATTTGAAACTTCTCTGCGCCATCCATGAATAAAAACTTGGCATCCTTGTTGGACTCGGAGTTGTTAGGGCGAGACAGCCGCTTTAAGAGTTTAAAGGGACTCTAGAGGCAGCTTGCTATTGGGCTACTAACAGTACTGCGACTATACAACAGGTGGCGCTAGTAACCATGAACTCATGAATTGTGGATCAGATTTTAACATTGATGAAATCTTCCTTCAAAAAAATAAATGATGCCCAAGTTGGATCCTCATGCCATCAATTCTCTGTTAGTAATCATATCAATAAGCACTAAAAAGCTGCCTCTAGAGGCCCTTTAAAGGGGCAGTTCCTTCATAAGAGAAGGTTGCTAAGTTACCGTGTATGTAGCAAGCTTGAAATGGTTGTGGACAGTCGATACTGAGTGATGTACGTACAGTACGTGTACATGATTGGTTCATTGAGTGAGGGGTACAGTTACCGGTATTAATCATGCAGTATTCTACTCTCGTCCCCAGTGGCCTCGAGCTTAATAGTAGTTATACGCTCTCAACCACTGGCACAGATGGGGCCTAATCATGTTTCTGAACGCTAGATGGCGCAAACTGTCATCAACCAATTAGCGACCAGTATTTGTCGCAACTAGGGGAAAACATGAAACATTTGCTTATTGGCCGATCGCTCATTGGCTGGTTGATCGAGCGCTTTCGTCAACAACTGGTAGTGACATCTAGTGTTCAGAAACGGACTTTGGCACCATGTGTTTCAGTGGTTGAAGGTGACAGCTTCGAGCGGAGGCCGATACCACTGAATTATTGAGTGTAGCAATATTCTAGAATTTAGATTTGGCACGTTGCATACTTACAGGAATTTATATCGAAGATCCAGATCACTACGGCCACCGGTACGGACCGTTCTCAAAGGTTCTTAATGAGACAATAATAAAACTTGACAAACATGTGAACTACTTATTGGATCAAATAAAAGAGCATAACATGACGGATAAGGTTAATGTCATGATCATGTCCGATCACGGCCAAACACAAATGGATCAAAACAAAATCATCAATATGACAAACTACATATCGAAAGAAAACTGGGACAAACTTTTGGACAAGTATATAACAGAGTCGACCATTGAGTACCCTATGTATGCCATAACTCCACACAAAGGCCGAGAAGAGCAGGTAAAAACGTCTTTCGTCATTCAGTGTCCCAAAGCTGGTCGTAAAGGTGGATTTTTTATACTTCTGACGCCGTCACCCCGCCGTAATGGCTATGTCAGGTCGACCTTGCGATGGCACAGAACAGGCGCAGACTGACTTTTCCGGATCACTTTGCGTCTGAGGCACGACCGCGTGGAACACATCAGTCGCCGATATGGTGTGACATGACTGCAGTTGCGTCTCAGTTACGACGATCGGGATCGGTCGCCGATCAAAACGATCACGAATCGCAAGAGTTGAACCTATTCAACTTCTGTGTCATCCCGACGGGCGTAATCCATTCGCAGTCGACCTGGAAATAAGCCGTTCACCAGAGACATCCAGTTTTAAAAAATCAGAGCGTTTGTTTTCACTATATGCAGGTGTATCAAATGTTGAGAGGGAAGAACCCCCACATGCATGTCTACAGGCGAGACGACATCCCTCAAGACTGGTATTACAAAAACAATAAGAGGGTCAGACCACTACTAGTAACAGATGACTTAGGATGGTACATGACAGTAAGTTGATAATGTACATGTACACTCACGGCCAAAAATAAATGGACAGCAGTTTTCCTTGAATATCTCCAAACCAATGGGGTGGAGAAAGTTCGTCCCATCCGTTCCTATGGTAACTACAACGGCTCTGGTTGTCTTTTGCTTCAAAATAACTAACATGGAGTGAATACTAATGGATGCACTCTTTTTAGCGCACTAAATTCAGAGTTTTCGACGACACGGGACCACTTCAGGGTGGACACGCTTATGGCAAATACGAGAAGGATATGAGAGGCATTTTTCTAGCAACTGGACCAGGTGAGTAATACATCGTTCTCAAATTCAAAGCTTGGAGCCGTGGAGCCACGATGGTGTAGTGGTACGGGCCTCCGACTAGCGGTCAGAGGATCCCGGGTTCGAATCCCACTGGGCGTGAGACTTTGGGCAAGTCTCTTTGCCTCGCTGGCCTCTCTCCACCCAGGTGTATAAATGGGTACCGGTCGGAAATGCTCGGATTGTAACGCTGAATGAGCAGCTCATCTGAGTTCTACTGAAAGGTTTCAGGCTAGACTGGGGTTTTAAAAAGTGTTAAGTCGGATGACGCCTCTACCGTTGTTCATATCAGACTATAAACTCAAACTTTAACTTTAACGTTAAAGCTTTCACTGGACTTCTAGAAAACGTCCAGGGCTTCTTTGTCAATACATGTAATCATAAAGACATCAAACCCCTAAAGCAACCACTTGGGCACACGCTGTTGCTTGTCCGATGAGTTCCACTTTTTCTCACCAGATGGCTCTTATCACCCAAATTTCCATGTTAAAATAATATTTCTAATCAAATTTGGGTTGGTGGCCGTAGCATATAACAATCCACTAGCCCTGAGCCCAAATTTGTGAAGAATGACCAATTCATAAAGGTGCCAGGGCTGGATAAACCTGTTGGTTACATCCCTGTACATATGTACAGTAGTCTATCTAAATGTATAGCAGATACCCGAGAGACACATTGTGCACAAGGGCACTGGCTGCTAAATGTTCCATATCACAAGAACTACTGAATGGAATCGTATGGAATTTTCACACATCATGGAGAAGCCCCGTAGCTATCATATAAAACAATTGGAGGAAGTTTCATTGATTTTTTTTTAGGGTATCACGTTTTTCTCAGAATGTTGGAAGCCAAGTGGTTGCTTTAGGTGCTTGATGTCTTTATGATGTAATCGAAATTTCTTGCATGGGCCTTCTCTATAACCTGCAAGACTCTAGGCGCCAACCTATAGGCCTAGGTGTTTTCTGCCAACAGGCCTTTGTACTAAAACGCCCAGCTCATGCCTAGCACGGCGCTTGCATCGGGAGGTGGAGGTTGAGGATATTGGAGTCGGCGTCCTAAGGCGAGACAGCCACTTCCAGCATTTCAACTCATCAAAGGGTCGTTTTTTATCCGAGAGGTCATTGAATTCGCGGGAGTATAGGAAATGAAAGTTCCGCTCTGCTGCAGCACTAAACTCTAAGAATAAGATAATTTTCAGAATGAATTTTCGCATCTTTCAGATTTTAAAGCGAACCAGATCGATCTACCACCTATAGACATAGTTGATCTTTACCAGATGATGTGCCACGTGTTAAAAATTCCAGCGGCCCCAAATAATGGATCCTGGACTCGTGTTTTACCATACCTAAGAAGTTATTATCACGGAGGTCCACACGGGGACCACTTTCATGCTCTCATGGCTTTCATTTTAGTTTGCTTATTTTTCCTGCTGCTTTAGACCGGCGAGATTGTAAAAGCATGTTGGTGTTTTCATTGGGTTGTTAGTCTTCAAATAAAGAGGTTTGTTTTCTAAAAAAATGGTTTAGTATTTTTGTCAATTTTGAGATTTGCGCCAAGAGAAATGGGGGTTGTATTCATTTATTGGATTTCTTTCATTTTGTTTCATTTCAAGAAATTTGAGAGGGAGGGGGCCAAGATCCAAATATCCTGTAATGACGCTATAGTGAAGATCCCTCGTATCGTCCAATCATCCCAACAGACGCCTATTTCAATCAAATCACTGTCAATGACGTCACTATGACGTGGCTTGTCACTTGGGGTGTGCACACAATCATGACTCTTACACCGCATTAAATATTTTGATGGACCTGATTTCATGCTGAACCCCGTGACTTCTCCCAGCAGACCTCTCCAGGAAAAGGAACGACCATTTTTTGTCAAACCTTAAGTAGCTGCTTTGATCGAACGAAATTGTATATTTCAAATTAATGGTGATTTCTTGAAGAAAAGCTGATCTATATCGATCAATGGTATTGAATGTGTGGCATGTGATCTTATAAGCAGTGATCGCTGGATATCCAGATGTGTAGCTGATTACCAAAATCACCTTTACCGCTCTTATCATTCTCCAGCCTATTTTGACACCACGAGTTGGCAGATGGACCGTTTCAAAGCGTACCAGCGTCAATGAATTATTCAAAATAGCATAGTTTATAACATGAAATACATTCTGCACATAACCAACTGTCACAACTTCTGAATTCGGCGTAATTATATATTCCGATTCTCCGACACCGATTGTGATTCCAGAATTTAGATCATAGATGGTAATATTCTTTGAGGTGTGGGTGTGGTATGTATAGAATTTACAAAACGATGGCCCACGTTGTCGTGGATGACAACATATCATGGCTGAACTCTCCGTGATCAGAGGGCAAACTGGTGCTGCCGCCTTGCAACACGGATTCGACTTAGGAATTGGAATTCTACCAGTGAAAGTTCCAGAGGTAACATCATATAGGACATACTCTTGCTGATCAAACACACTAGCATTTGCAGCAATTAGAAATTTCATATACATATTCGTTTTGAAACATCTAATATAAACTGGTTCGAGGAATGATGACACGTACTTTATTCTGTACACTCCTTCTCGGCTTCCGTAGTCGTACACGTTGACTGTTATGACTTGACTCAGCAGTTTCGTCAGAAATACAATAAGAAAGCCTGTGTCTGCATCATAAAACCAACTTTCTCTTGTGTTTAACTTGACTGGGGGTATAATCTTTCTAATATCCTGTAGTGTATACGTGAGACTTGACTTTACCTTGAGGATTAAGAAAAGATGAAATTTACGGACTACCAGTGTAGGCCCTATCACTGACCAGTTTAGTGTAGTCAGCAGGTCATATTTGCAATTTTAGAGAAAAAAAACCGAAATAACCACGACTACAAAATCAGTGATATTGGAATCGGTTGTGTAAATGGAATTAGTCGTGGCAGTTAAATATGACACTAAATCTCGCGGCCCACGAGATCCACAATTTCAAAATTACAAAATTTGTATTTTAGCGGATTCCATCCCCCTAGATTAAAGCTTAGATTTGCAGTTGATCATGTTCTAAATGTATTCGAAGGCAGTAAAGCTACAGCAGTTGTGCAAATATGCTGTTATAGGCAATAAAGTCCCGATGTGAGTAAAATAATAGATTCAAGATGGCGGCGTTTGATTCTCTATTCAGACACCCTGATTGGCTGACCAGTTCGTGTACTCTTTGCTGCTGAATAGTAGTTCAGTTGTTTTACAGTCAATTCCATGACATTTTTTTGGTTGAAAGTCAAAATTTTCTTCCCCCTATATCGCTTTCTTGATGACAACAAATGAAGTATGCCACCAGATCCATCCATGAGAATATCTTTGTAAGACATCCTGTGTTCACCATGGAATACTACATGCAGAGATTCAAAGTGGCTTTTCCACACGATGCTTATACTATTGTTGGTGCTACACCCTCTAGTGATCTTAAACCCTTGAGCGACAGGGCCAAGCTTCGAGAGGAAGAGGGTAAAATCAACATTAGGATGTCCTAGTGAACATATCATGATGTCATCAGTATCCAATGGCCAAATGATTCTGGTTCGCTGTTTGATGGTGTCAGTGTTTGTTCTCTTGTCTACCTTATGATAGATCGTGACTAGCCGCTGGAATTTATCAATGCAGGAAAGATAATAGAAATCACCGTCATTTATGAAATTGTGCATGTTCATGAATTTACAATAGGAAATATCGTTATAACTGAATAACGGTTGATGTGTGAAGGTTTTTGATTTGTNTGACTGGAGGTATAATCTTTCTAACATCCTGTAGTGTATATGTGAGACTTGACTTTACCTTGAGGATTAAGAAAAGATGAAATTTACGGACTACCAGTGTAGGCCCTATCACTGACCAGTTTAGTGTAGTCAGCAGGTCATATTTACAATTTTAGAAGAAAAAAAAACCCGAAATAACCACTACTACCAACTCATTGATATTGGAATCGGTTGTGTAAATGGAATTAGCCGTGGCAGTCAAATATGACACTAAATCTCACAGCCCAGGAAATTCACAATTTCAAAATTACAAATTTCGTATTTTAGCGGATTCCATCCATAGATATATAAGCCTAGATTTGCAGCTGACAGTGTTCTAAATGCTATTCGAAGGCAGTAAAGCCACAGAAACTGCGCAAATATGCTCTTAGTATGCAATAAATTCCCGATGTGTGTACTGTTAATATAGATTCAAGATGGCGGCGTCTGATTCTCTATTCAAACACCTTGATTGGCTGACCAGTTCGCGTACTCTTTGCTGCTGAATAGTAGTTCAGTTGTTTTACAGTCAATTCCATGACATTTTTTTGGTTGAAAGTCAAAATTTTCTTCCCCCTATATCGCTTTCTTGATGACAACAAATGAAGTATGCCACCAGATCCATCCATGAGAATATCTTTGTAAGACATCCTGTGTTCACCATGGAATACTACATGCAGAGATTCAAAGTGGCTTTTCCACACGATGCTTATACTATTGTTGGTGCTACACCCTCTAGTGATCTTAAACCCTTGAGCGACAGGGCCAAGCTTCGAGAGGAAGAGGGTAAAATCAACATTAGGATGTCCTAGTGAACATATCATGATGTCATCAGTATCCAATGGCCAAATGATTCTGGTTCGCTGTTTGATGGTGTCAGTGTTTGTTCTCTTGTCTACCTTATGATAGATCGTGACTAGCCGCTGGAATTTATCAATGCAGGAAAGATAATAGAAATCACCGTCATTTATGAAATTGTGCATGTTCATGAATTTACAATAGGAAATATCGTTATAACTGAATAACGGTTGATGTGTGAAGGTTTTTGATTTGTTGACGAGTTTTATAATCACGTGATCCTGTTTTTCAACGAATAAGGTATAAAATGTGATATAAACTTGTTCCATGTAACAGAAAATCATGAGAGTGTCGTTCCAAATCTGAATTACAGGACTCCGAGACTTAGAAATACAGATCCCTTCGTCTTCAATAACAATTCGCCCTGTGAATTCACCCTTAATGAAATCGAACGATAACAGTGCCTTTTCCTTCACATTGTGAAGTAAAATGTACTGCGAGTAGAAATTCTGTATTTGTATCCCTGTAATCTTTGTGTAGACTGATGAACGATATCGAACCCTAAAACTACTAGCAGTTGTAATCTGGTAACCAAGAATAATGGTATTCATTATTTTTTCATCCAAGTTCCATATAAAAAATAAATCCCAGGACGTGTGGTACTTTACGTGTACGTGCAGTTTACCCAGAACAGGAGGTATGAGCTTTAAAGTTCGTTTGAAATGGTAATGTAGAGTTGTGGGAACCTACATCGNTCTTCTTTTTCTAAAAGGATTTTTCTCGGTACGATTTTGCAGTCGAAATTCATGCAGTCATCAAGCAGTTGCATGCAAGAGCCCGACCGCAGCGTAAAGGCAAATTACCGAAGCTGCTTGCAACTGGCGGGGGTCACCGTATTAAAGGGAGAACAATAAAGACTTTGCCCTCAGTGTGAAGAAGTTGAAGATGAAGTTCATTTTCTTCTCGATTGCTCGTTATTCACGCAACATACGATTGCCCTGCGCGCGAATAGCAATCTGAGAAATATCGAAACACAAGATGTCTCCGTACATGATGCAATTTTACAAAAAAGAGCAACAACAACAACAAATCCTATCAGTTAGATGAGGATGTTACTGATGCTAAAGTGTCATCATAACTGCAATAGTAAAAATATTTCGGCGGGTGTATATGATAATGCACACACCAAAATATTTTCTCTGCGGAAAATGATGCTTTCTTACCTTTTTCTCAAAAAGCCAACAACCACGAGTCACCTTTACTTCAGTCTTCTCCATACACGTCCCTTTCTTTTTGCTGAGTTGACAGTTAAACCTCGTCCCACTTCCACAAATATTCACAGTGGTACATCCACGGTGAAGGAGACAGAATAACGCGCATTCAAAATAAATCACTAATTTAACTTCACCAGAATCTGGGTGAAGTAGCTCGTAGTTTTGGCTGATCTTTCTGTAAACAGTCATTTTTCTGCTTGTGGCCATCCTCCCGTCATAAAAACATTGGGCCGTATTCAAAAAGGGTGATCATCGCGCGATTAAGACTTACACGCGTGTAACTTCACTAAATGCACACACTTCCACCATGCATTTGTCGAAGTTACACGCGTCTAAATCTTAAACACCCTTTTTGAGTACGGCCCATTGATTCTAACTAATGAGATAAATGTAGGTATTGTAGATGACCCTTTATGTGCGAGTCAGAAATTTTACGAGATTATAACAAAAAATCTTGATTGGAAATCAAATGCAACGTACGACTGCAAAATTACCAGAGAAGTTCTTCTAAGGTAATCACGGTAATGTTGTTCCCATCCTCATCAACATTCTAGTTTGACGTCCCATTCCTTGATTGGGAACTCGGTGCACCTCTAGATCTTATAATCAAGAGATTTCTCGACCTATCGAAACCTCTTTCTCTTCGGTAGGTTTTTGTTCCTTTGTTAACAAATCTTTAATCAAAGAACCACGCTGTCGAAGGAAGCTAAGAATGGTGATTTTTCCTTTCTGAATTGAATTGAATTCGTTATTACTCATCCACTGGGATTCGCACTTGAAAAGATGTAGATTCTGTGTTAGAGTAGGTCAAGTAAGGTCATCTGTGTTAGAGTAGGTCAAGTAAGGTCAGCTGGCACAAGAAATGAACAACGGTACTTCCTGTTCGAGCTGACACCAGGAGGCCGCCTCTCTGCTTTTAGCCTTAATTTTCCGTATTTTCGACCAGGGCATTTAAAGACTAAAACACTGCAAAAGACTTCTTAAAGGTATTCTTAGACAGAAGAATGGTCAAGAACAAGGGTTCTTTTACTAGCTTCTCAACCCTTGTTTTTTCTACAATTCTCCTTGTCTGCCTCCTCTCTGCTTGCCGACCCCTTCCTCTGCTTTCTTAATTACTTGTTATGTTGTTGTCTATTCTGGGATTTTGATTTGACTCTTATACTTGTGTTCTAATATTTTCCCTCACTCCTGAGGAAGACACCGTATACATGTAGTGTCGAAAGCTAGAGTCAGCAGGTACATGTTCCTTGCATGTAAAATTCAAAATGTTGATCTTAGAAATCGGTGTCACCACCCTCCTTTCGATATTGCGAATAAAAATGAATAACTCAGTTGGGGGGGGGGGGGTAAAATAACCGTGTTCTTTTATTTTTTGGTAAAAAACAAGCTTTTCATCAAAAGAACCGAGTTTGTGATCAAAAGAACCAGGTTCTTTATCAAAAAAACTTGTTCTTTGAATACTGGACCAACGACTTACCAGACAAGTTATTTTATTTCAGCAAAATAAAATTTTAGCTGATTCACTCGGATATTTGGCATTAAAAGTAACATTAAAAATAACATTTCCCTCTCACTAAGATATCGAAATTTGTGCTCAAAAGTTTTGAATAAAGACAACACTCAATAAAGGCAATTTCCCCCGCCCCCGATCGCTCCTGCAGTATTTTCCCGCGTCGAATCGCCTGCCGCGTGAGTTTCACCGCTGCCATCATTTTCAAGGACATTTCTGGCACAATTTGAATGACCACCGCACGCAACCGCGTCGCGCCGTCCCGCGCTATGTCAAAACTGACACCGCTTGGCGATTTTTTTCAATGCATCGCACAACATCGCACTGCATCTGAGACACACCACATCTAACCTTCAACCAAGTTATGATATCCAATTCCACTGATTGATCTGTCAACAGTAACATTTCAATTCATGCATTAACATTGAATGTTGTGCCTATATGAATAAGTCCGGCTTTTATTGACTGGCTGGCTTTTTGACGATGACGAGAAAACACTGGATAATACTTCGCATTAAATGTGAAATATCGGACATTGTCTTCTAACAATCAATATGCACCAACCACAAAAAAATAATGCGAGGACAGTCTGAATGTACAAAATGTACATGGAATGAGTCTTATCCCAAAAAATGGCGCCACCATGTGGTAGTCTATCAGGTTCTGGAAGTGATTTGAAAGTGCCTTATGATCGTTTCTGTTTCTCTTGACCACCACCGTGGCGTGGTGGTCTTTTTCAAAGCTGGAATTTCCAGTTTTTGTTCACTCACGTCAGCTTTAAACAAAGCTCAATACATTTTGGTTCCCGAAGCCACCGCTAGCCCTAGCGGTGGCTTCGGGAACCAAAATGAGCTCAATATCCAGTTTCCCCGGGGCGGTTTTTTTGGTTCCTGGGGCAGCATCGGCATCGCTTATCGAGCCAACACGTGCATGATGTAGTAGACAATGTAGACGTTCTTAGGATGAACCATACAAACAAGAGAAGCTACAGTCCAGCTCATCGATGGAGATAGAAAACCCTGTACATTATGCAAAAACCTTACACTATTTCTCATCCCAGTTGAGGCTGGTTTTTACCTGGAATGATGCGAGTTTCCATGCATACCTTCACAAGCAATATGAGCCCACGTACCTCTCTCTTTCACATCATGTACCCAATCCACCTGAGCCGTACGTAGCATGCCTCAGCACTGCTCTATAGACTTTCGACGTGGGCTCGGTTTGTGGACTACCCTTTTCGTTTCGAGACTGGATTGACGATGGAAAAGCCTGTGAATCACACAACTGTCGGAAAATTCATTTTATTTCTTCTCACTGTGACGTCTATGTTGTGTTATATCGCGTACATGTACCAGCAAGTGCCGATGCCAATGGCAATGAAACAAAAAATACCAATTCATGATAGACCGTGGCCACATAGCTAGCCGTTTGGGATGTCGATGCTTTTTTATAGAAAACTTGTAAAGTTGTGAATATGTGTGTACTTGGAAAAAATGTGCATTTAGATTCATGGATATTACAACTGTGCCTCAGAGATTCGAAGATGTGTTCATTTCTCATGGAATTGGAAAAGAGGTATGCATGATTTATGGGGAAAACGTTTCAAGGGCAACTTCTTATTTACGTGTATAGGTAGGCCATCGTGTAAGCACTGGCTTGTGTAGGCCTACATGTACTTTGTCTGCACTGCATAATACTGCAGAGTAATGCATGGTCTACCTGTACGGCCTTATACCTCCAGCAGCAAAACCATGCACATCGTACAGTTAATCGTGGCGAAAGAAATGGATCATCGGACCGTGAAAGTCGAAGTTGAGACAAGCATTGAAGCTAGAATCAGTTTCACATAAAGATGAGGAATGACAACAACCAAACAGGAGGGACGCAAAAAATATCATATTGTATCGTCCAGACATTTCGAGAAAAACGATAAAAAGTCCTTCCGTTCAACAGTATCATTATGAACAATTGAGGCGGAAACGACTGAAATAAATTACATAACATTAACACTCCGAGGCAGCCAAGCTTCATTGTATCATGAATATCATCAAATATAGTGCCGCACGAACGATGCCCACTTCAGGGACAACCTCATTCACACTCAGGCATGTAGGCCTACAACAACTTCATTGATGCCATCGACATTATATTCAGTCATCATGGAAGAAAAACACTATGATATATGTATGACTTCATGGATAATTAGAGGCATTTTCCACAACTTCATGGATGAAATGAATATTAAAAGAAAAAAATGAATTGACTTCATGGATGGTCAAATGAAAAATAACTTAATTACTTCGTGGATGCAGGGACATTTTGAGTTAAAAAACGATGACCTCATTAACATACATGTGGTACAGAACTATGACCTCATGGATAACATGAGCATTTATGCTCAAAACCCCGCTGATCCCATGGAAATCACGAACATCTTGAGGAGAAAGAACTAAGGCTTCATGGTTGACTAGAACTTTTATAGCTAAACATACGAAAAAACTTCATGGGTGACACGAACGTAGTCAAGAAAAAAAAATAAAAAAAACTATGACTTCATGAATGACAAAACATAGCCAAGAAAAAAACAAATAAAGAACTATGACTTCATGGATGGACCAGAACATAGTGCAGAAAAAAGCAAATAAAGATCTATGACATGTATGACTTCACGGATGACATGAACATTCAAAGGAAAAAAGAACTATGACACCATACGTGAACTTGCTCAAACAGGCAGCCAGAACAATCAGATGGAGTTCATGGAGAAAACGCATGTGGAGAGGCAAAAAGAACAATGAAAGATTAACATATCCAGGGTCCAAACACCGAGCATGACTTTTCATGGAAGAATCATTCATATTTCAAACGGCAAAAAGTGATTTCATGCTTTTGTTGAAAGTTGTCGATGTATAAATGCAGCTACCTTAGTCTTTAAAAACCTGGAAACAAACGGTGTAGAACTGTTTTGATTTGTCCAGGTTGTGGAGATCAAGAAGACACTACATGTATTCGAAAGGTGGAACATATGGAGAATCTAGGGAGGCTGGAATACAGGTGTGATACCTGCCAGTGTTTCCGTATGCCAGTGTTTCCCCGTATTGTTTTGAACCACAGGCGATAGACCGACAGGTTTCTCTGCCTGTCCCCTATTGTCAAGTCACAAAAATGCTTATTCCGTCAGACAAGTGTAAAGAAACACTCAGAGACGGGGAACATTCAAAAACGTTACACCGACACTAAGTCCACAAACGTCAAAATCTCACAACAGCCACCAGCAGGAAACTTCGGCCGCAACGTTGTCCACTACAACTGTAAGGAAATACAAGGATATGGAAATGTAAGAATAAGGAAATGCAAGGATAAGGATAAGGATACGGAAAGGGCCAAAAAGATGGATACGTGTACTTCATACTTATTTGGATAGGGCAGTACAGCGATGATTTTTAGAAGAAACTAACTGATTTCGGATTTCTGATGGTCACATGTTATTCGGCCGGAACGTCGTGGCAGTCCTCCCTATTTCAGACAGGAGAAGTTCTTGGAATTCGTACCATTCTTTGTGTTATCGAAACTTAAGTTTCTTTCGCATCTGGTATTCGTTCACGCGACATGAAACAATGACTTTGTCATGAACAAGGTCAGATTAGCCGGGCAGATTGGGCAGTGAGCAGTGCACTAATCGGATCAATTAGATGACAATTCCTGTGGACTTTACGCCAGGTATGTGTGCATTTCTGTCTATTCGATCGTACTAACTAACAAGTCTCTCAGTTATATACACATTCTCACCTGGGTCAGTACCTTCGGAATAATTTCTTGTAACTTCCCACACACATCAGTCAAGTTTAGAAACTACATGTAGTACGTTCTAATTATAGCCATCATCATATTTTTTAGGCATGTCACAGGTGGCTCTAGTAACTAACAATCTTCGAATTTTGGCTCAAATGTTGGTGTTTAGGGTATTTTACTTGCAATACAGTCTTTTCTGGTCTCTCCAACTGAAACGTGCCTGAGGAAGACCACGGTTGGGGTCGAAAATTTGCAAGTTCTGGGAGTTGACTTCTTGATGTTTATCATTTTGTGGGTCAATTTTTGTGCTTTCTCGTTGTTTGGATACATACCTGACTGAAATATATTGGTCCTAAATCCTAGCATTCTCCAAAACCTCTGCTTTTTATACTTACAGATTGCTGAACAAAGATAAACAGTTCCAAGAAAACAAGATACGCGAATGGCCAAAAGGGGCACCACTGGATTTTCCGCAGAAAGTCCAAATGCGGAGGAGGTCAACGGACTACATAAAATTCTTTATTCTCTATTCTTTATGAGATGTAACGATTTGCTTTCAGAGTTAGTTACCCTCGTCTCCAGGAACGGGAACCGACGAACTAGAGCACAGAAGAGTCGGTCTACAGTTATCATGGCCTACCATGTGTCTGTAGGCCCTACTACCTCATAGGTCTCCCGGGATAGGTCTACATATGTACTTCGTACGCACAACGACATGGACAACTTCGCCGTGATTTGTGTTTCCCTCGGTCCTCGACTTGCAGCATGGCGCCCGGGGCATGGCGCACATGAGCGACTTATTAGGCCTACTATAGTTCTTATAGTTTTTTTTCGTTCTGAAATTCTTCATTGACTGTCCTTGATTTTACAAGCTTGATTTTGTGCTGTCTGTATGAATCTCTTTGTCAATAAATACGAATGCACTTCGAAGTCTTAAATTAAAGGGCACGATATTTCCATTTTTTTTCCATTGATTGTCCCGTATCTAAACCAAACGTAGGCCTATCTAAAAAACACAACACGTATCTAAAAACACACCACGAGCTGACAAATTCGTGAGCTCGGGGTGTATTTTTTACGAACTAGTGTTTTTTGGTTAGGTATGTGTTCTAAACTCACTGATAGTTCTCCAGGGGCCTGTGCTACAGCGTAGTGTCACCGCGTATTAACAGACGGCGCTGCGCGATAATCAAAACAAAGACAACTTGTGCCCCGGCGCCGGGCAATATTTTTCGCATGTCTAATACCAGTACGACTTTCAAATTTGCTAAATGAAATAATTTTTCACAGCTTTGTCTTATACGGTGGCCCATAAGGGACATTTATTTTTCATTTTATATTTTTATTTTTTTCCGTACTTTTCTCCGTGGAATAAACTTTTCTCTGCGGAAATAATGTTTTCTCTGCGGAAATAAAGTTTTCTCCGCGGAAATAACTTTATTCCGCGGAATAAACTTTTCTCCACGTGGAGAAAACCTTTCTCCGCGGAAATAAACTTTTCTCCGCTTTGGGGTTATTCGCGTGCGCTCATGCGAAACCGTATTAAATTTTACCATTTTTGCTTTTTACCATTGGTTCCACATGAGCGCACGCGAATAACCCCAAGTCTTAAAAATGCCATTTTTTAGCGCTTTGGGGTTATTCGTGTGCGCTCATGCGGAACAGTTTTAAATTGCATCATTTTTGTGCTTTCCCATTGGTTCCACATGAGCGTAGGCGAATAACCCCAAGTCTTAAAAAATGCCATTTTTTAGCGCTTTAGGGTTATTCGCGTGCGTTCATGCGGAACCGTTTTAAATTTTACCATTTTTGCCTTTTCCCATTAGTTCTGCATGAGCACACGCGAATAACCCCAAGTCTTAAAAAATGTGATTTTTTAGCACTTCAGGGTTATTCGCGTGCGCTCATGCAGAACCGTTTTAAATTTTACCATTTTTGCTTTTTGAATTTGAAATTGAATTTGAATTTGAAATTGAATTTGAAATTGAATCTGAAATTGAATTTGAAATTCAATTTGATTTTGAAATTGAATTAAATTGAAATTGGATTTGAATTTGGATTTGAAATTGGATTTGAAATTGAATTTCAAATTGAATCTGAAATTGAATTAGAAATTAAATTGGAAATTGAATTAAATCTGAAATTGAATTAGGCCTAAATTTGAAATTGGATTTGAATTTGGATTTGAAATTGAACTTCAATTTGAAATTTCAATTTGAAATTCAATTTGAAATTGAATTCGAATTTGAAACTGAATTTGAAATTGAATTTGACATTGGATTTGAATTTGGAATTGGATTTGAAGTTGGATTTGAAACTGGATTTGAAGTTGAATTTAAAATTGAATTTGAAATTCAATTTGAAATTCAAGTTGAAATTCAATTTGAAATTTCAATTTGAAATTCAGTTTGAAATTGAATTCGAATTTGAAATTGAATTTGACATTGGATTTGAATTTGGAATTGGATTTGAAGTTGGATTTGAAATTGGATTTGAAATTGAATTTAAAATTGAATTTAAAATTCAATTTGAAATTCAATTTCAATTTCGAATTTAATTCCAAATTCAAATCCAAATTCAATTTCGAATTTAATTTCAAATTCAGAATTTGAAATTAAATTCGGAATTGAATTTGAAATTGATTTTGAAATTGAATTTGAAATTAAATTTGAAATTGAATCTGAAATTGAATCTGAAATTGAATTTGAAATTGAATCTGAAATTGGATTTGAAATTGAATTTCAAATTGAATTTAAAATTGAACTTCAAATTGAATCTGAAATTGAATTTGAAATTGAATTTGAAATTCAATTTCAATTTCGAATTAATTTCAAGTCAATTCCAAATCAATTCAAGTCAATTCCAAATTCAATTGAATTTCAAATTCAATTTCAAATTCAATTTCAGATTCAATTTGAAGTTCAATTTCAAATTCAATTTCAACTTCAATTTTAACTTCAATTTCGAATTTAATTTCAAATCAATTACAAATCAATTCAAGGTCAATTCCAAATTCAATTGAATTTCAAATTCAATTTCAAATTCAATTTCAGATTCAATTTGAAGTTCAATTTCAAATTCAGTTTCAAATTCAATTTCAAATCCAATTTCAAATAATTTCAAATTCAATTTGAAATTCAATTTGAAGTTAATTTGAAATTCAATTTGAAATTCAAATTGAGATTCAATTTCAATTTCGAACTAATTTCAAGTCAATTCCAAATCAATTCAAGTCAATTCCAAATTCAATTGAACTTCAAATTCAATTTCAAATTCAAATTCAATTTCAAATTCAATTTCAGATTCAATTTGAAGTTCAATTTCAAACTCAATTTCAAATTCAATATTAACTTCAATTTCGAATTTTAATTTCAAATCAATTCAAGTCAATTCCAAATTCAATTGAATTTCAAATTTCAAGTCCCAATTTCAAATTCAATTTCAAATTCATTTGAAATTAAATTTGAAGTTCAATTTGAAATTCAATTTCAAATTCAATTTCAATTTCGAATTTAATTACAATTCAATTCAAGTCAATTCCAAATTCAATTTAATTTCAAATTCAATTTCAAATTCAATTTCGAATTTAATTTCAAATTCAAATCCAAATTCAAATCCAATTTCAAATTCAATTTCGAATTTAATTCCAAATTCAAATCCAAATTCAAATCCAATTTCAAATTCAATTTCAAATTTAATTTCAAATTCAATTTGAAATTCAATTTCAAATTCAATTTCAAATTCAATTTCGAATTTAATTTCAAATTCAATTTCAGATTCAATTTGAAGTTCAATTTGAAATCCAATTTCAAATTCAATTTCAAATTGAATTTCAAATTGAATTTTGAATTCAGAATTTGAAATTAAATTCGGAATTGAATTTGAAATTGATTTTGAAGTTGAATTTGAAATTGAACTTCAAATTGAATCTGAAATTGATTTTGAAATTCAATTTGAAATCCAATTTCAAATTCAATTTCAAATTGAATTTCAAATTCAATTTCGAATTTAATTTCAAATTCAGAATTTGAAATTAAATTCGGAATTAAATCTGAAATTGATTTTGAAATTGAATTTGAAATTGAATTTGAAATTCAATTTCAAATTGATTTTGAAATTGAATTAAATTTGAAATTGGATTTAAAATTTGGATTTGAAATTCAATTTCGAATTGAATCTGTAATTGAATTTGAAATTAAATTCGAAATTGAATTTGAAATTGATTTTGAAATTCAATTTGAATTTCAAATTCAATTTCAAATTCAATTTCAAATCCAAATTCAAATCCCAATTTCAAATTTAATTCAATTTTCAATTTCAATTCCAAATTCAATTGAATTTCAAATTCAATTTCAAATTCAAATTCACAATTTCGAATTTAATTCCAAATTCAAATCCAAATTCAAATCAAATTTCAAATTCAATTTCGAATTTAATTTCAAATTCAATTTCAAATTTAAATTCAAATTCAAATTAAATTTCGAATTTAATTCCAAATTCAAATCCAATTTCAAATTCAATTTTGAATTTAATTCCAAATTCAAATCCAAATTAAAATCCAATTCAAATTCAATTTCGAATTAATTTCAAATTCAATTTCAAATTCAATTTCGAATTTAATTCCAAATTCAAATCCAATTTCAAATTCTTTCGAATTTAATTTCAAATTCAATTTCAAATTTAAATTCAAATTCAAATTAAATTTCGAATTTAATTCCAAATTCAAATCCAAATTCAAATCCAATTTCAAATTCAATTTTGAATTTAATTCCAAATTCAAATCCAAATTAAAATCCAATTTCAAATTCAATTTCGAATTTAATTTCAAATTCAATTTCAAATTCAATTTCAAATTCAATTTCGAATGTAATTCCAAATTCAAATCCAAATTCAAATTCAATTTCGAATTTAATTTCAAATTCAATTTGAAGTTCTTCCCATTGGTTCCACAAGTCCTAAAAGTCCCATTTTTTAGCACTTTAGGGTTATTCGCGTGCGCTCATGCGGAACCATTTTAAATTTTACCATTTTTGCTTTTTCCCATTGGTTCCGCATGAGCGCACGCGAATAACCCCAAGTCTTAAAAAATGCCATTTTTTAGCACTTTAGGGTTATTCGCGTGCGCTCATGCGGAACCATTTTGAATTTTACCATTTTTGCTTTTTCCCATTGGTTCCGCATGAGCGCACGCGAATAACCCCAAGTCTTAAAACATGCCATTTTTTAGCACTTTAGGGTTATTCGCGTGCGCTCATGCGGAACCATTTTAAATTTTACCATTTTTGCTTTTTGAATTTGAAATTGAATTTGAAATTGACTCTGAAATTGAATTTGAAATTGAATTTGAAATTCAATTTCAAATTGATTTTGAAATTGAATTAAATTGTGAAATTGGATTTGAATTTGGATTTGAAATTGGATTTGGAATTGGATTTGAAGTTGAATTTCAAATTGAATCTGAAATTGAATTAAAAATTAAATTGGAAATTGAATTAAATCTGAATTTGAATTAGGCCTAAATTTGAAATTGGATTTGAATTTGGATTTGAAATTGAATTTGAACTTCAATTTGAAATTCAATTTGAAATTTCAATTTGAAATTCAATTTGAAATTTATTGAATTCCAATTTGAAATTGAATTTGAAATTGAATTTGACATTGGATTTGAATTTGGAATTGGATTTGAAGTTGGATTTGAAATTGGATTTGAAATTGAATTTAAAATTGAATTTGAAATTCAATTTGAAATTCAATTTGAAATTCAATTTGAAATTTCAATTTGAAATTCAATTCGAAATTGAATTCGAATTTGAAATTGAATTTGAAATTGAATTTGAAATTGAATTTGAAATTGAAATTGAATTTGACATTGGATTTGAATTTGGAATTGGATTTGAAGTTGGATTTTAAATTAGATTTGAAATTGAATTTAAAATTCAATTTCAAATTCAAT
>NMRB01001091.1:94245-108501 GCA_002633025.1 Notospermus geniculatus | reverse complement strand
GCATCATTTTTGTGCTTTCCCATTTGTTCCGCATGAGCGCATGCGAATAACCCCAAGTCTTAAAAAATGCCATTTTTTAGCACTTTGGGGTTATTCGCGTGCGCTCATGCGGAACCGTTTTAAATTTCATCATTTTTGTGCTTTCCCATTAGTTCCGCATGAGCGCACGCGAATAACCCCAAGTCTTAAAAAGTGCCATTTTTTAGCACTTTGGGGTTATTCGCGTGCGCTCATGCGGAACTGTTTTATGTGAGTTTCATTTTGTGTGGCAGCTCTCGACCGAGGCCAAAAAAGGTTTAAGCACGGTGATGTTATGGTATGTCTCCCGACATGAAAGAACACCATTTTATCTATCATAATGTTTTATTTAATCTTAATCTACTTCATGGATGCAACATACATGCATAACCAGATTACAAGTGTATAAAACAATACCTGTCAAATACAACTACGGTAATGCTATTGGGGAAATATGAGCTGTTACTGGTCAATCTATCTACTTTTCAGCTTGGAACAAGGCCGACATGAAGTTCAAGAATATATAACTAACTGTCTACATAGTACAGTCAAACCTCTTTACAATATACCTCATGGACTAAGGAAAATGGTAATATATATCCAAAGAATGTTGTAACCAGGGTACAATTCATTTGAACTACTGGTAGTCTAGAAAGTCTAGTAGACTGATGGGATCCGAGGAACAGTACCCAGTACTTCGTAAGGGTATTAATGTTATACGGGTTGTTATACGGGTTATCAGAGTACAATGCATGTTGTAAAGAGGTTTGACTTGCCTATCCTGATTAGATACTTGACATCACCAACACTTGATTCAAAGTAATGGATGCTTAAGTCACCATCTCAGTTCAACCAGGGATCGCGTTAAGGTGCGTCCATGCGTCCCTGGACGCATGAAATCAACTTCAGACGCAAATTGAGAAAAAAAGTTTCCTGCAAAAACGTCCTCCTGAGATATTCAGGACGCAACGTAAGACGCCTAATTTTTTCATTCTTGCAATTGAAAAACGTCCGTGCCAATATGGCCGTATGAATTTTTAGGATCTATGAGGAAAAAAACGCCCCCTTAGGCCTATTGACGCCGTCTCTGCGTTACCACGCGCACTGTCAACATATCTCTTCATATTTGCTGGTCTTCCCTGCAAAAGAGTCCATTTAGTTGGACTCATGGGAATCGAATTTGGACTCCTCATTTTCAAGCAATCTGACGCAAAAAGAGTCCACTTGAAAAAAATGGACTCATGAAAAAAAATCCTTAATGCTACCACTGAGTTCAACCCTTTGAAGTCTGTTTCTTTTCAAGGAAATACTGATCACCAACTTCAGTGAGCATCAGAGCCAAAATCGGCCAAAGAACTCCGCAGAACAGGGATAGTAGCAGTCTACCACTGCAACTTCAGCCGTATTCGAGATGGCGTGCATAAATAACAAGTCTGCTAGTACTAAACTAAATAAGTCTCCCATTAAGGCCTCTTGCCTCAAGGTGAGACTGGACTTCGAAAGGTTAAGGAGATGGGGACAAACAAATGTGTGGCAGTCTAGGAAAACCCGGCGGATGTCACATTTAAGGAAAGTGTTAATGGCCTTGGTGAAACCACACATTTCAATAGCTAACATGTACTACATCACAGGTAAAGAGTACCTAGGCCTATAGATCAATGCACAAGCAATCTGACAGCCATTGTTGATCATTCAGTGACATCCGCCGGGTTTTCCTAGACTGCCACACAAATGTGTCCATTGCCACTAGTGGGTTTTCACAACAGCCTGTTTAGGCCTACAACAAAATGATAGTTCACCTATTACTTGAGTTAGATCTAACTCAAGGAAGGAGCTTTAACAATGGAAGGAATCCTCCCTAAATGTTGTCGTAGGCCTAAGCAGGCAGTTGCAAAAACTCGCCACAACAGCATGCAACTGTTGCATCCCTACGAGCACTATTAATAATGGGTATATGCCTACATCCTTACATAATCGGTCAAGTCTTTTGACAATTCCTACTTCATAAATACCATCTAAGTATGAGCTGCAAACATACAGACATCTCAGTGAGAACTCGCGCCTGGCTCAAGTGAGCGACACCATTTGTTTACTTGTACTCACTGCGCATGCACCACAAGGCATGATATCCCACCTTCCCCAAGCGCAGCGCAAGTCAATCGAACAAGCTAAATATCTACACATTCATGGAGATTCCACTTAAAGTTTACCCTCAAAGAGCAAACAAAACCCCACTATGGAGAAGCACCTTCATCAGAAAGAACTTCAATCCATTTACCACAGCTGCCATTCCAATAATGAACTTTTTTTCGTACACAAAATCACAAGACTAAAATGGCTCATTCTTTTTTAAACGCAGCAATGAAGGGAAGTACAGCATCACCCTGTCCACCCTTACGTACATGTACCATATTCTGTGGTTGAGTCCATGAAGACTTGACCGAGCATAAGAAAGACAGAAATTCACAATTAGAATGACAGCTGTGTTTACAGAGCATGTTGCTGTTGGTATGGATTGCAACTTGACTTTTTTACACCTTTAGAACATTTCAGTCACAAGCTGCAAGACAGTGTTTTGAAAGGAATCTGACAAAGTGTCAGACACAGTTTGTTTTGTGCCTGTCAAAACAAGATTTGGAGACTGTCATTTACTGGATTGTTATACAAAAATCCTCTGGATTGTACCCGCCAATGTGTCAGGCAACAAAAGGGGTGTACCCGGCAACCACAATGTCCTTTTACAGGCCCCTCAAATTGCAGCTTGCAATCACATGATCTAAATATGATTTACACAATTATATGTATCTAAAAGGTGGGTATCAGTATCACAGTGCAGCAAAAGAAAATTCTCTTGTTGCATAAACAACAGTACAAAACATGGGTAAAAATACGGAATTTGGAAGTGAACCCAAAGGATAGTATCAAAATGGTATCAAATGGAATGGTACAAATTCAAACATCAAAAATTATCATCAAACCCGGTCTGATTCTAATCACAAGTATTTGAAACGTTTAACTACGCCTCCTACTGGAGGCAGGCATATAAAAATCTGAAAATCACAGAGGAAGAGCTTGGGAGGGGAGAGGATTTTTCCCTTTCTCTGCCCTCTAACAACAAGTGTACAAAATGTACTTTAATTATGAGCACAAGAAATATGCAATAGAAAAATCATGCCAAAAACTCGACAACGGTGGAGCAACTAATGGCTCTTGATTATGACCAAATTTTGTGCATGTCAAATGTGAGGAAGTATTTCTTCTGCAGTTTGTCTAAGGCACTGGACATTGTCATGGGGCTATCCCATTAAACTTATCCGTGAGTCCGCCCTAAACCCAATAGGCATGAGAAGTGTTTGGAGCCAACATCTCGACGCTACCAACGCCATGCACTCCGTGCACTCCGCGGCTATAAGCAACTTGTGCTGGGACCTGCTTGGTAGAAGCATTCGGAGTATCAACAGATACACATGGATCTGTATTGTTTCTAACACAGTTCCATGTCCCAGTCCCTATCCAATTCCACCCCTCACCTGGTTTCCTCATTGGGGTCATGATTGATATATATGTGTAGCAACACATGTATATCAGGAGGGAGCTTTGAATGATGACTGAATGAGTTACTTCACCTACTCAAACCTCGCTGAAACTTCCAATGATGAAAGGTCTTTCTATTATATTTTCACTGCACCCCCAAAAGGAGTTACATCAATATTGAAATATAATCGAAAGACCTGAACTCATCATTGCAAGCTTCCTCCTATATCAAGCCGATTTCACCAGGCTGCCTACCGTCTTAGGTATCCACTCTACGGCCCGAAGGAAGTTTCTGACAATGCCCAAGCCTCTCCACAGACTAAACTGACGCACCTGTAGCCAGGGAGAAGAAATCTCCCCACCTTTGAACATTTTTAGCTTTATCCCTGGATTAATGCTCTATCTCAATTTGCACTTGGCTGAACTGAGCTCTGTTGTTTATCCAATGTTTGATTATTTTTGAAATAGGCTTTCCTCTCTGTTTTCAGAACACCCAGCGGTTGCGAAACGTGCCCTTTGGTATTGCTAATGGACAACGGACACTGCACCATTGTAAGAGCTCTCACTGATGAGCTAAAAATGGAAGACCACCATTTCCCATACAGCACCAGACATCGCTCAAAAAACCATTTGAAACGATGCTAATTGTGTCTACTCTGATCAATACAATGTATATCTCTTTAAACATATACAAAAATATATATTTATCTACAAACCATTCCAAATGCTTTATCTTCATAAATCTGGCTAATACTCAGACTGTGGGTAGTGTGAATAAATGTCCAGTAAATGCTTTTACTTCAGTTTTGTACAGAGCCTTACTATGCGTTGGTATGGGAAAAGGAAGTAATAGCATCTACTGCATACTTTTGACTTATAATATTCATCATACTTCCCAACAATATCAGTACCATTAACTTGCGCAATAAGAATCTTCAATACACTATGAAAAGGTTTGTTAATTTCTTGTGTAATTTTCTGGGTAGAAATAGAGTCCGGCGGAATGGAACAGATAACCAAACCTGACATTTCCCCTCCATGACCAGTTACGTCAGCGTCTACAAATATTACAGAATGCCTCTTACAGGTAGGCCTACATCTTAGGTACTTCTCTTAGTTTACCATTTACAGCAGCAGTTACACACACTAAGTCTCCATGGCTAAGCATCTACACAGTGCAGGGTTGTCTCCAAGTCTTCAGGCGGGTAAATAACCTGGCAGAGAAGACCTTTTTGCTCAGCTGAGACGACTTCCAAGACTTTCACAGTAACTTCTACCTTTCTCAACAAATTGCCCACGTGTAAACTGTATTTACCCACCTGATACAGAAGTTAGAGACAACACTGTACATGTAATGATCAGTCCCTCACAATGAACAGTACAGCCCCCCCCCAAATATGGCACCGTCCACACCGATCAGTCCTTTGCTAACTGCTCCTTTGCAACAGCTATGAGCGGTTTTAATTTATGCAGCGGTGATGCCTTCAATAAGAAAGGATGCTTTTCAAGTTCTGCGGCCGAGGCCCGTTTTTCAATGTTAACTTCCAAACATCTGTCAATAAATGACAACAGATCATCCGAATATTTCTCTGGGTCCTTTATTTGTGGTTTTCCATGCGTTGCGATAAGATAGAGGGCTTTAAGTGGGGTTTCGTTCATGTACGGTGGTTCTCCATACATCATTTCGATAATCATTATGCCAAGACTCCAAATATCCACCTTCTTGTCATAATGCTTCCTGGAACAGTAAAAAAGAGGAAATAAGACATTTTACAAGATACAACCTAACACTGGCTGTAAACAAGGGATTTAAAAAGTCATCTCCAATACCATCAGATCTAAAGTCCCTGGTAGTCATTAGTCTACCCTGTCGAGTGCGTACAAAGCTATGAAACAAAGGACGCTTCATTAGGCCATACTCATAAGGGTGTTAACCATGTGCAACTTGAGGGAATGCACAGGAATGTTCCATGTATTCGCCCAAGTTCCATGCAGGCAAGTCTTATGCCTATACTAGAAGCCTCCTTAACTCTAAGGTCCACCTGAAACTTTTGAATTCTGTCCTGCAAACAACACTCGAAGGTAAACCTTACAGTTAATGAAGCTTCTAGTATTCGGCCCCAAAACATCCTTCATGAAATGGCTCATTTTCTCCACAGAGCTCTTGTTTTCCCATGTACAGTACTATGATACACTAATGAAGCCTGGTCAGCATATACAGCATAAGTTTATTTTCACAGCAGCCAGCGTGATAGACTACATGATACACTCCCTTGTACTTTGTAGACCAATCAGAAGTTTGCAGCATTGATGAGCATTGTACGACGAGTGTGGAATGACGGACTGGACAGACTACTCACCTCGCAACAACCTCTGGAGCCATCCAGTACGGCGTTCCGACCATCGTGTTCCGTTTACTTGCATCAGATGCAATCTGTGCACAGAAACCAAAGTCCGTCAACTTCACATGGCCATTAATTCCCAAGAGAACGTTATCGCTCTTAATATCACGATGGATGATATTGCGTGCATGCAAGAACTTCAACGCTTTGACACACTCCTGCACGACTGCGGCCATCAGTCCCTCACTCATCACAGTCTCTGTGACAACATCCGTCAGAGCGCCACCTTCAAGATACTCCATAACTACCCAAAGCTCTTCGTCGACGAGGTAACTATTCAAGTAGTTGACAACGTTAGGGTGGACATGTTCCTTCATCACTTGTATTTCAGTGATGATCAATTCTTTCTTTGGCTGGTTCTTCAAGTCCATCATTTTGATGGCGACTGGTTCCCCTGTTGATTTGTTTGTTGCCATATGCACCGTGCCAGAAGCTCTGGAAATTGATATTGTATTGTTTAAAATAGGCCGGAAATGACAGATAATGCAAAGTTCTCTTCTGAACTTTCACAGTACAGTGAGGGAGAAAGAAAACAAAAATCATGAAGGATTTCAGAATAATGAGCTCGGAAGTACACATATACTTCCTGCAATATGTGACCCGTGCCAGCAAAATGAGTCAGAATGCACAGAGAAGAAGATCCAAGATGCACCAACGGATTGCTGATTTCAGTGTCTGGCCATTGGGAAATTGGACTCTGTCAATTTCAAGAGTTGTTCTCTGGTGTCATCTTCAGTCTTCTTTCCCATGCATTCCAACTCATTTTGCTGGCACGGGTCACATATGTGATGAAAGTTGCCATTCCATGTGAGGGTTTTCTCACACAAGTTGGCTGTCTATGGGCAACTTGGCCATTGGCAACTGTGTCATTTGTCTTAGTGCAAGTCTTACAGACTCCAACAATGGTGAATTCCCCAATGAGAGTCACTTGCACTTGAAGGAGCATGTCACATCATCAACAATTGGAAACATGAGCCCTGAACAGAACTGAACTACAGCATGATCAGTGTCGTCAATGGAAAAGTTTTCAACTGGCAGTGGCTCAAATGAAGACAATTCAAGACATCCATGACTAATCCATGACCACTAAAGTTACATTGTGCAAATGACATGTCTTGCGGGACTCATCTGTGTTGACATGATGACATCCTTTAGAACCAAGAATGCCAACTAAAAGTAAAACGCAATTGGAAAACTGATCCTCTGGCCATAAGTCAGTGAATCCGTAGGCTGTTCCCTTGTGGCATGTTTCCTTGTGACACATCACAGAGACAATGAATCTTTGATTTGTTTAATACTGGCTGTTCCCAAAGGACACAAGGCCAGGTCTCACTGTCCTAATGGCTTGAGTCCACGGAACAAGAGTACAGCCTACGGATCCTCGGTCTTAGAATGTGACAATATCTCACCCAGATCCAACTTTCTTGCCAATTTTATAGACCTTCATCGGGTCTTCGGAATCAGTTATATCAATTCTTTCTTTGGCTGGTTCTTCAAGTCCATCATTTTGATGGCGACCGGTTCCCCTGTTGATTTGTTCGTTGCCATATGAACCGTGCCTGAAGCTCTGGAAATTGATATTGTATTGTTTAAAATAGGCCGGAAATGACAGATAATGCAAAGTTCTCTTCTGAACTTTCACAGTGCAGTGAGGGAGAAAGAAAACAAAATTCATGAAGGATTTCAGAGTAATGAGTCTCAGAAGTACATGTACATGTATAATTTCTGCGATATGTGATTGCGACCCGTGTCAGCAAAATGAGTCGGAATGCACAGAGAAGAAGACCTAAAGTGCACCAACAGATTGTTGATTTCAGTATTGTGAAATTTGACTCTGTCAATTTCTGTAGTTGTTCTGTGGTGTCATCCTGAGTCTTCTTTCCAGTGCATTCCGACTCATTTTGCTGGCACAGGTCGGGATGTGATGAAAGTCGCCATTCCATGCGAGGGTTTTCTCACACAAGTTGGCTGTCTATGGGCAACTCGGCCATTGGCAACTGTGTCATTCCTCTGAGTGCAAGTCCTACAGACTCCAACAATGGTGAATTACCCAATGAGAGTCACTTGCACTTGAAGGAGCATGTCACATCATCAACAATTGGAAACATGAGCCCTGAACAGAATTGAACTACAGCATGATCAGTGTCGTCAATGGAAAAGTTTCCAACTGGCAGTGGCTCAAATGAAGACAATTCAAGATATCCATGACCACTCAAGTTACATTGTCCAAATGACATGTCTTGCGGGACTCATCTGTGTTGACATGATGACATCCTTTGGAACCAAGAATGCCAACTAAAAGTAAAACGCAATTGGATAACTGATCCTCTGGCCATAAGTCTGTGAATCCGTAGGCTGTTCCCTTGTGGCATGTTTCCTTGTGACACATCACAGAGAGAATGAATCTTTGATTTGTTTAATACTGGCTGTTCCCAAAGGACACAAGGCCAGGTCTCACTGTCCTAATGGCTTGAGTCCACGGAACAAGAGTACAGCCTATGGATCCTCGGTCTTAGAATGTGACAATATCTCACCCAGATCCAACTTTCTTGCCAATTTTATAGACCTTCATCGGGTCTTCGGAATCAGTTATTGAATCTAACGCTGCCAGTATCTCTTCTTCAGACATCTTTTTCTTTGTCGATTTTCTCTGTCGTCTCTCTGGTTTGTCCTCTGATTCTTCTGTTTTCATCTTTCCTATGTCATTCTCGAGATTGTTGAGGTCATCGTCCACTGTCCCTTTTTTGTGGTTGGCATCAGACTATAAAGAGAGCAGAAATTGTAATGAGATTATCTGCTTGTGAATGGGACTGCAAAAGATTGCCACCAGAACCGGAACTTTGAAACTTCCAATTTTTCACTCAGCAGTAATGAGGAAGAAATAAATGAGGATCATTTTCTTGACATGCAGGAATGGAAGACTTTACTGCCGTCACAGAGTTTGATGTCACAGAGAAGAAGTACAAGCCACACCATCATCCATAATGACATGATGCTGTGGCCTACGCCTGTGACACTGAATTCCAGTTCTAGGAACGCTCACTGGTGGTGGCCTCGAAGAGCAGTGAAGTTTCCCATGTTATTCAAATCTTCCAAGATGTTGCAGAGATGTTGTCATCTTTGGCCAAGATATGGACAAAACTTTTCGTAGAATACTAACTGTTTTTTGTGATGTTGCTTCATCATCAGCAAACTTGAAATCTGCATCACCTCCAACTGGACCAACTTTGTCTGCAAAACACAAAGATTAACTGAAGTTAGAGTAAGGAGAGGGAATAACAGCAGAGAACTTCGGGAGATCAAGTTCAAGGGAAAAGCCTTACATGCTGCATGTGTGGTGTGGCCAGGTTTATGCACGCGAGTTGTAGATCACTGATCAGTGATGGACAATGTAAAGATAGGCAATAATCAAGTAGAACACCCAACATATTGTTTATGGTTGCTTGATATCATTATGGGATTGAACTACCGGTACCAGTTCTTCGTTTCTCATTTTGGCTACCGGGTATCAGTTTGAGAAAATTTACATTTGCCATGTCTGGATGCAAAATGGGTCCTTTGGCATTACGTTATCCAGACATTTTTGAGTTTCTGGAACAAGGTTGTTGACCCCTGAATTTTATTACATCATTACATGACCAGACCCTGATAACTTCCTGGATCTGGTAACAGAATAATCAGCCGTCAATTATCCAGTTGTAATTTTCAAGTACATGTAAAATAGGTGGATATTACAAATGACATAATGACCTAAATTACATGTAATACAATGAAAATATCAGGAAGTAAATGTTGGCCAACTGCATACAATAGAACCTGCATGTGTTCATCTCATCATATGTGTATGTGGATACAATGTATTGTGATTTCAGGGAAGGGACATGTTGAAAGAACGAGGACAGTACACCTTTCAACCCTGAAATGCAGGGAATATTGGTTTCCACGAAAACCGACCAAACAACATGATTTTTCGAAGCGTACGAGAGCGACAGAAGAATCATGACTGTAAAACATATTTGGGTTTAATTGTAGGGTAACCATTTCTAAAGCTGAATGTGGTCTCTCCCTGTAGCACTACATGAAAATCTCGACTGAATTGTGTGCAACAGTGCCAGTCAAAATGTAGGACAAGCCACTTCGCGACCCAATGAATGCAATCCACAAGACTGACTGGCACACACGACAAAGCATCTGGCACTGTTGCCAATGACGTAGAATTGTTTCACTTACCATCAACAGAAGGCGTGGCAGGCTCCGACACCGGGAGACCAGTGTACTCATCTTCTTCATCAATGGAACATATCGTCTGATTAACCATATACTTTGAATCTTTCTGTTTGATAGACTTGGCATATGTCTTCAGGGCGTTCAGCACAGCATCAGGGTTCTCGCTCTGTTCGGCTTTTCTGTGAAAAAATGAATCACAGTGTGTTGTAGCCAATGTAGTTGACGGAAACGGAGTGTCAATAGGAGATTTTACTGCTGTCAGAGGCCACGACCAGTTAGCGGTCTTAGAGCATCAGGAAATTTGACATCACAGAGACGTGCACATCACAACGACAACGTCATCCATAATGACATATGATGGAGGTCATGGCTTACATGTATGTCAACGACGCCAAATTTTTGTGATGTTCTGGTTCTAGTATCTAGGAGCACTAACAGGTGGCTTCTAACAACAGTCAAGTGTCCCATTCCATTGAGCCTACTCCAGACAGAACAGTGGGACCTCTATTTTATTCTTATTATTTCATTATTTATTTCGATCTCTATATCACTATCATAACACCTATTCTGTTAAAATGTTTCCAGAGCTTAGCAGGGCTCTGTCTGACAAGAGTACTGGTTATCAACCAACTCTACATGTAACAGATGATTTACAATAAAAATATCTTAGCGTACACAACATGTAGATATACATGCATAAACTGTCCCCAATGGATGAAATTGTGGAAAACTAGGGTAACTACGTGTACTGCCATTTTAGGCCATTCAATGTGTCATTTCCTTCCAGGTTAATCAGGTCATGTACAGAGGAAACAGCAAAGATCCAAATGGCTCAAGTACTCAAGGGTGCAAGTTAAGAAAACACTATGGTGTAATGTTAGGATTGACCTACTGGCCCAGATTTCACAATAAATCTTCCCGTAAAGTCATGATGACAGTATAAATAGCCGGTAAGTTCCCAATCATTGGTAAATGTACAATACAGTTTGTATAGTCATGTTACCATATACGTGCAAAAGAAACTTCCTGGGTGTCCAGTAACACGCCAAGTGAATTGAATGGAATAGAATTAGCAAGCAATGGATTCCAGGAATACAGCATTTATCAACTGTATAACGCTGGCCCAATGAGACCAACTTAACAATCTTTTAAGTGGGAATTTGAGGGAACATCTTAACACCACTTCAATCAAGAAAACCATATTAAATCACCATCAAAATGACATAAAAAACTTACGTAATGTTTGATTTTCCCAGCCAGTTTGTCCATGATGGCGGTAAACCAACAAAATCTCCAGTTGATGAATCAAATCCAACGTGGAGGTTATGTTTGAATTCAAAAGGGGCACCAATCTCTGAAACAGGGCCAGCTTGCTCCGAGTTGCTGTGCTTCTTCTTCTTCTTGAACTTTTCCATCAGTTTCGACATGATGGTGTTTTGAAGGTGGGTACGTCGCTAGTCAAATCTGAAATGAAATCAGTGGATGGGTTCAGAATCCGAATACCTGGGGCTAGAAGCAGAGAGGCATTGAACATTCTCTTGTCACAGGGATTGCCCTCGAGCTTGGATGACCTGCCCAACTCTTCAACGGTTGGAAGACTTGTACAGTAATGATCTGTCTCAAAGGACTTTATCATTGGAGCAAATTATGGGACAGTCGAAGCCACTAGCTTTGTCACAAGTAGTTAAGGCAACTTAAGTGATGACAGCAGGAAGTCAACTCAAAAACTGTTCACACAAGTATTCCATCTATGTACCTTGGTGAGGCAGAAAGTTAGTCAGGGGGGGGGGGCTTATCCAGTCGAACAGCAGCCAAGTCAATTGAAACATGACACTGCAAGATTCCCACCATCCTCCCACAGCAGGGCTTTTCCACACAAAGCCCTGCTGAAATTGGGCCTCCCAGGCAAGCATGAGGCGGTCAGAAAACCATTGCCCAATCAGAATGCAGCATTTTTAGGGTGTGAATACTAAATAATTATGACTCATTTATAACAATCAAAAATAATAAGAATCTTTCCTATACATAGGAAGAACCTCTGTGATCAAATTCAGTCAATTTTGGACTAGATGTAAGTGATTTGTAAAGCACAAAACTTTAAGGTCAAACGGGGTGAAACCATGAAAATCGTAATTCTCCAGTTATCCTTCCAATACAGGGAGTGCAACTGGAGTATGGAACAGCCGCACCAGATTCTTTGGATGTTCTATTTCAGCAGGGGTTTGTGTGAGTGGATGAAGAGGAGCGAGGTAAAAAAAACCCTGCTGTGGGAGGATGGACTCCCACAGACCTTGATTGCCTTGACCCCTTATTGAAAAATAACTGCCAGAAATGCTTGAAATTTGGCAGACATGTTATGAAGGCCAATCCATTGCGATAGGCCTATGTGTGAAAAAAATTGGGTGTCATCAATCAATTTTGGAGATTTCTGCATTTTCTTTAACTGAACAGTTTAGGCCTACAATAGAAGGCAGTGGTGTAGAAAATCATCAAAGTTTACACCTAATTTTTTTCTCACACTTCTCAATGGTTACGTTTCTGCCAAATTTCAAGCATTTCCTGGCAGTTATTTCTGCAATTTCTGGCAAAACTTGCATTTTCTCATTAGGCCTATTTGTTTTTACCCACTCAGCATGCTCAGAGGCCTCATCAGCGCCGACTGACTTTCGAAAGGGGCCTAGGGTAGGCCTAGCTAGTAGGCCTAGGCCTAGCTATTATCTGTCGGCATGGATGGTCAGTGTATGTCCAGGATTCAACCACAGGCTCCTGCACATAGGCCTACTGGTACACTCACTGACCATGCTGACTGACAACTCATGAAATGACAGACATGACAGAGACCGCAAGGCCATATTTGGGCCTCGCCTTCGCAAGCACACCACACCTACACACACAATCCATGCACACAGACATCATTGACAGCCGCTGAGCAGCTGGGCAGTCAGCTTGCTTTGGCTTGCCGCTTAGGATCAGGCACAATTTCATTGACAATAATAACATGTGATTTGTATCTAAAGACAATAATACAAAGTATATGAGTGACAGATTTTATTCGATGCAATGTTTGAAAGTGTTGATAAATCGAAGTAACTTTTTGAAGCAGTTCAAAACTTACAACATGCTTTCACAAAAAAGCAGGAAGTGTCACCGCTTCCTCTGCGCAATTTGACTGCGCATCCCCTTTAAAATCATTCTCGTTCCCAGGCGAGAGCTTCGACTTTTAAAAAGGTTCTGAAGTGGAAGAAGTTGGGGCATCAATGATTTACGTGGACAATGACTGATAGTCGTAAGGATAGAACTGTTGATGGTATTTATTCGTCCCTGTCACTCATTTTATAGCAAAAACTAAACTAAACATGGTACCAGCAAAAGGCCTTGGGAACCAGGTTTGCGGCAACGCACTGGCTATTCGTACCGTCACGGTGCAAATAACGCCAAACCAGATCTTATTCACCAGACTGGGCCGTCACGCGATACCGTGATGAAAACGTGCACGTGACTTTGTCGCGCCAAACCGCGCAATGATTGTACAAAATACAATATTTGTTTTGGCATAAAACACCTACAATCCTGCGTGGAGGGGACGGAAACTTCTCACCCGTAAACTTATACAATTTTTGTCAATAAACAAGCAAGAATTCACTGTGTCATACTCACGTTTAAAGATTTTACAGGCAATTTTCGACCGAAATTTACCTCGACAGCCGTAATGGCAGGCCTGCCATACCTACCTGCATTATATGCCATTTTCGGCGCCATAAACGCGTGCAAAGCCTGAAATTCAGTTCTGGTATGCAGATAAGATGATAGAGATTGCATTTGGACAGGTCATTTCAAAATGACGCTTTTTTTAAACGATTGACGCTTTTTTGAAATTAGACGTGCTAAAGTCTCTTATCTTCGGGTGGCCTCGGTTAGCCGCGATTGTTGTTGTAATCTTCACAAGTAAACCATTGTAAAACGTTGACTTCAACTGCCCCGTGATATCACGCTGCAGCGCGACCACCATTCCCACCATGCTCGGCGAGCAGTTGTGCGGTTGCGCCACATTCGATCCACTTCCTCTTTTCACCAC
>NMRB01001091.1:79077-94217 GCA_002633025.1 Notospermus geniculatus | reverse complement strand
CGTGTGACTGTCGGAAGACGGGGAACTGCGTCATTTATTTTCTTAGAGCCAAATTTTTTTTCAAAAAAATTAGGGCCTAGCCTAGGCCTATGAAAAATATTTTATCATCAGACAGCAGAGGCCAACATTTCATCATTAACTGTGAAAGATGGGATCACTGGACCCCGTCAAAGGGAAAAAAATTGCCCAGAAAATATCATTTTAGATCTGCTGCCCACAGGCTAGTCGCACTGTCCGAGTTACGGTGCAGAAATTATGTATACATCACCGTCACGGTACGAATAATCAGTCTCCACGCACTATTCCCACCGTGACGGTGTAAATAACAGCGATTCCTGCACTATTCACACCCATTCGGAACGACCTGAGGCGAACTGCTTATCTGTTCACTGGGCGGCGCATTTCACCTCGGACACAAGTCCAAGGCAGCCATGTTGTTATCAACAAACCCACGTGACCGACCGTGGAACTATTTTCGCCGAATTTTGGCCTGCTAAGACATCCAACCTTATTTCCTGGATAAAGTTCAGGCATATTATATATAAACTTACCGATATGTCACCCAATCTGCCAGTAATTGATCAATAACGCAACGTTTTTGTGTGACCTATTTCGTTCATGCGCAGGGTGTGATGAGGCGACCGCATCTGAATTCTCACAAACGGGCAGCAATCGTTGCGCGTTCAAGATGGCTGCCTTGGAATTGTGTCCGAGGGGAAATGCGAGTATACGGAAATTGCCGAGCAGTTGCCTTCGGAAGTTCCGAATGTATTCACACCGTCACGGTACGAATAAGAACCGACGGCGCACTATTCACACCGTCACGGTACGAATAAGATCTGGTTTGGCGTTATTTGCACCGTCACGGTACGAATAGCCCCGGCCTTGCGGCAATTGCAGAATCAGTGGTGGGGGAAACAACGACGTATGTAGACTGGTCGTTGGTACTAACACATTCTTATCATGTTCGTTTATAGTAGTTCGTTTACTCACCCGAGCCTCCCCTGGGTGCGACCCACGGCGTTTTTTACCGTGTGATGTTATGATCTGCGCCTCTCGATCGAAGTGGTTAGCATGGTCAGTTGGGGAAGTAGTGAGAAGGGGGTTCGGGGTCTCCCCCCGACCAGCAGACCCTGCGCGCACACGTCATTAGGTGGCTGTACTTTCATTTTCACTGCAGATATTCATTCGGCTCGGCCTCGTTCGGCCTCCTTCGGGTACTTCGGGATTTGTCGGGAGTCCGACTCGGCTGTCAATTTCCTCCGCAAGGTGACGCCTCCACGATGTTCTGGCTTACACCTTTGCCCCCAAGCTAAACTATTCCGCAGCGTGGAACTATTAAATGGTTAACCACCTAAGAGAAAATGACCACCTAGGAGCCCATTCAAGATGAAAATAACCTCCTAAGCCCCCATCTGCAAACACGACGGACGACGGACGCAGACCCACGACATAAGCTCACTCCAGGTGAGCTAAAAATTGGGTGTCATCAATCAATTTTGGAGATTTCTGCATTTTCTTTAACTGAACAGTTTAGGCCTACAATAGAAGGCAGTGGTGTAGAAAATCATCAAAGTTTACACCCAATTTTTTTCTCACACTTCTCAATGGTTACGTTTCTGCCAAATTTCAAGCGTTTCTGGCAGTTATTTCTGCAATTTCTGGCAAAACTTGCATTTTCTCATGAGGCCTATTTGTTTTTACCCACTCAGCATGCTCAGAGGCCTCACTCAGCACCGACTGACTTTCGAAAGGGGCCTAGGGTAGGCCTAGCTAGTAGGCCTAGGCCTAGGCCTAGCTATAGTATTAGGCCTATCTGTCGGCATGGATGGTCAGTGTATGTCCAGGATTCAACCACAGGTTCCTGCACATAGGCCTACTGGTACACTCACTGACCATGCTGACTGACAACTCATGAAATGACAGACATGACAGAGACCGCAAGGCCATATTTGGGCCTCGCCTTCGCATGCACACCACACCTACACACACAATCCATGCACACAGACATCATTGACAGTCACTGAGCAGCTGGGCAGTCAGCTTTGGCTTGCCGCTTAGGATCAGGCACAATTTCATTGACAATAATAACATGTGATTTGTATCTAAAGACAATAATACAAAGTATATGAGTGACAGATTTTATTCGATGCAATGTTTGAAAGTGTTGATAAATCGAAGTAACTTTTTGAAGCAGTTCAAAACTTACAACATGCTTTCACAAAAAAGCAGGAAGTGTCACCGCTTCCTCTGCGCAATTTGACTGCGCATCCCCTTTAAAATCATTCTCGTTCCCAGGCGAGAGCTTCGACGTGTAAAAAGGTTCTGAAGTGGAAGAAGTTGGGGCATCAATGATTTACGTGGATAATGACTGATAGTCGTAAGGATAGAACTGTTGATGGTATTTATTCGTCCCTGTCACTCATTTTATAGCAAAAACTAAACTAAACATGGTACCAGCAAAAGGCCTTGGGAACCAGGTTTGCGGCAATTGCAGAATCAGTGGTGGGGAAACAACGACGTATGTAGACTGGTCGTTGGTACTAACACATTCTTATCATGTTCGTTTATAGTAGTTCGTTTACTCACCCGAGCCTCCCCTGGGTGCGACCCACGGCGTTTTTTACCGTGTGATCTCTCGATCGAAGTGGTTAGCATGGTCAGTTGGGGAAGTAGTGAGAAGGGGGTTCGGGGTCTCCCCCGACCAGCAGACCCTGCGCGCACACGTCATTAGGTGGCTGTACTTTCATTTTCACTGCAGATATTGTGTGTAGTCTTTGGCCAGGCTGCGCGAGACTCAATTTCCTCCGCAAGGTGACGCTCCACGATGTTCTGGCATTCGGAACGACCTGAGGCGAACTGCTTATCTGCCCACTGTACGGCGCATTTCACCTCGGACACAAGTCCAAGGCAGCCATATTGTTTATCAACAAACCCACGTGACCAACCGTGGGACTATTTTCACCGAATTTTGGCCTGTTAAGATGTTCAACCTTATTTGCTGGATTATTTCAGCCATATTATATAATATTATATATAAACCTACCGGTATCTCACCCAATCTGCCAATTATTGATCAATAACGCAACGTTTTTGTGTGCCCTATTTTGTTCATGCGCAGGTGTGATGAGGCGAACCGCACAATTACCTGCAGAAACGAACGGCAATCGTTGCGCGTTCAAGATGGCTGCCTTGGACTTGTGTCCGAGGGGAAATGCGACCGTACGGAAATTGCCGAGCAGTTGCCTTCGGAAGTTCCGAATGGATGTTCTGGCTTACAGCCTGGCTTAAGCCTGGCGTCACCGTGCGGAGGAAATTGCGCGAGACTGGGCAATTCGTGTGTATCACGCATGCGCAATGCCGTGATGTTCTGGCCGCCACCTGTCCTCACGCCGCAAGGCTGGTAGGGTTTGAAAGGTAACGAACTAGTCTACGCACTTCGACGACGACAACAACAAATCAAATTGTCACTCACTCCATCTCGTTCATTTCACCAACACAAAAGCCAGTGCTGCTGGTGACCAGCCCTAATCGATTGTTATTGATTAGGCCTACATCAGTGCATTGTATTAGAATCAAAGTGTGGTCGTGTGGATGAAGTAATCTACAATGACTGACTTTTCCTTGTTTATTTGGGGCATTGTTGGCCTCGTTCTTGTCATTCTGCTTACCATTTTTCTGCTCCTGGTTTACTCCGGCCTCTTCACAAGCTTCAATATTGGTGCTGGCAAGCCCCCTGTGCAAAATCTATATGTTGGCTACAAGTTTGCCCAAGGTCCATACAAAGAATGTGGAGGCCTGTTCACAGAGGCTGCTGCGTGTGCCCCTGCGTTGAGGTGCTTTGGTATTTATTATGACAAGCCTGATGAGGTAAGAAGAAAGTCGAAAGGGGCCAGGGCCGGGTTGTGGGCCGGGTTGTTGGGGGTTGGGTGTCTCCACCTGCTGCAGCATGGCATCAATATTAACCCAAGACAAGCTAACATCTTTGCTCTGACACTGTGCCCAGTCTCCTTGTCCTTGTCCTGTTGTGCTGCTGCTGCAGTGCAGAGAAATCTGTGGGCGTGATTTGACTTCAACTGATTCCTACGTACGGTATGCCTTGGGTACTTTTTCAGGTAGAGCCGGGCAAAACACGTTATGCCGTTGGTGCCGTTCTTGCTGAGGGGGAAGAGAAACCCAATGAGAAGGTAGAGGCCTTGATGAAGGAGAGAGGGTTCAATTTCCACAGTTTTCCTATGGTGTCAAGCTGTGTAAAGACGTCATTCCCTTACACTACACCCCTCTCAATCTTCATAGTTGTCTCCAGAGTGTATCCTGCGATTTCGAACTACATTCAGGTATGTTTAAAATCTATTTTAACCATCAGAAGACATAGTTGCTAGCTTCAGATCTATAGACACAAGCATCTGAAGGCCTTGCAGTAGGTTTAGGAGGATAAAATTGAGAATTCTTTGGTTCTCTTCCCAGGAACATCGGCTTTGTGCTCACCCCTGCGTGGAGATCTATGACAAAGACACTGTCCACATCATGGCACCGCTTGCTAGGCAGGATGACTTCTATGTCCCAGAGGCAAGGGATGATGATGATGATGTTGCTGATGATGCTACAACAGAATATTCCAGTGGGAGTTATGGAGAGTCAAGTGTTGAACGACGGGGTATGTCGGTTCTCGTTTCCTGGCATGTCATGACAAGCAGGATAATCTATACCGGTACTAAGAAACCAAGAAGACTACACGGCTCACACTGCATGAGTGTCATTTTGTCAAGCCAAGATGTCTTGGCAAAAACTGAGGAGTGGACCTAAACATGACATGGGGAGCCAGGGTTGACTTGTTGAAGACAGCCTAGTTCTTGTCGACCTCAGGGCTGTAGATAAGGCTGCAAAGACAGAACCTAATAAAATTGTACTAAATTTGTACCGGTATTCAGTAACTGTTTGCCTGTGATTCTGCATTTTCTTCCACAGATTTCCCACTCTTTGATGAGCAAGTTCCGAAAGAACAAGCTCCCACAGTACAAACACCTGATGAACAAAAACCTGAGGCGAGTCCTGGGGACAAGGCTGTCAATGATGAAAGTCCAGTTGAACCTAGTCCACAGGTGAAAAATGGCCATGATTCGGGATCAGAAGAGAGTACTGGTACGACCTCGTCATTTGAACAGGTGAACAGCTTTTATGTAGCTGTTGTAGAATAGAACTTGACCTTGTCAGAAGTGCAGTTCATTCCATCCTCATGGTAATGTTCAGTCTCATATTGACAAATGCCATTCAGTTTGATCTCTCATCAGAAGTCACCTCTCAATAAAGGAGCGAACATCATTTTTCAGACACCATGATGTCTTAATTAGGTTCCAAATTAGATCTAGCATGGAGTGTTTTGTTCTTTCTAGGTGAACATGGACATGGAAGAACTAAAGACACCTGACACCCCGAAGGAGGAAGTGGCCGTTGTGGAGGGCAATCTGGAGACAGAACAGGAAGAGGAACCGAAGGAGGAGGTGACTGAGAAACAGCCATCATCAGAGCCCTAATCTTGGCGGTGGATATGACTGACATCAGATGGACAGATTGATTTTGACAAGATGAATACATAATGAAGAAAATGATTTCACAATCAATGTTTCCGCAAATCTTCTAGCAAATCAGAGCTAAGAATTTTGTTCTCTTGGTGTGAAGTTGTGGAGATTTTTTGGCGACCAGGAAGGTCGTTTTTTTGTTTCAATGAATGAGGTGGAGTGTACATATGAAGAATTTGAACTATGTGTCACAGTCTACTAGATTTAGAGGCACTAATGGCTGATGCATATCAACAGTAACATTGCTCAATCCTTGGACTGGTGAATTTGTATGGACCCTGTCAATGTTGGCAATAATGGACTAGTGAATTTGTATAGACCCTGTCATTAGTGTCAACATTGTCTACAGCTTAGACAATATACATGTATGGCTTATACAGTGTAACTTGCAACAATTCTTTGAGGCAGAAGATCAAATTCTCTGAAGGTGTTAGAGGTGAATTGTAATAGGAGCCGTCAGTCTACGATCCAGATCAATGCCTAGCGGACAAATTCATTGTTGATTGAGCACCAATCAGAAGAATTTTATGTTGTGGTCCACTAGAACTTTGCTGCCATCTTACGGCGATGAGCGCGGCTCACTGCTCCTATTGAATAGTGTTCTCATCACTCCCAACATCTGTCATCTATGGTGAATTATTAATTGATCAACTAGTAACATATAGATGCTTTGCACTGCACATGTAAACATGTAATTATCATCCATAGAAAAAATGGGTTTCCATGAGGTGTTGGTTCCTACAGTAACATCTGTATCTATATCATGATATTATTGTCATAAACTCTGCAGTTTTGTTCTAATCTTTGCAATGTATTGTTCTTGTTTGCAGACACCTGTTATTATCTAAGGGCAATACAAAGTACCCAATCCATGACAAAATGAGATGCCCAGAAACAAAATTAATCAATTCAACACCCGGTGAGTCCACCCAGCTAAATTGTGAACCATGCAGTTAGCAAGGTTCTTCAACATGTCCAGTGCTGCACTCAGACCCAGTGGCCTCAAACTCAACTAACCGTTTTAAGGGGAGAACTTTGGTTTGAAGCCGATGCCACTGAATAATTGAGTGTAGTGCAGTGCAGACGCAAAGACAGCTGCCAGTGGTGATGCATTGACTTTCATGCAGTGCAGAGTTGGCACTGACAACAGTGGTGTGTTCATGAGGCTGCAATCACATAGAACTACACGTACACGCCTGTTAACAAAGGCTTCACAGTTGCGAACCGTTTGTGAAGCCTTTGTTAACAGGCATGTACGTGAAGCATGTAGTTCTATGCGATTGCAGCCTTAGAGAGTACTTAGTCAAGGGAGTTAGTTTTTTGTGACTGTGATGTCCATGTACAATGATTATAATACAGGTACTGCATTTGTTTGTTTTTTTTATCATTGAAGGCGCCAATAAACATGTCATTAAGAAAAGTAATAGTGTAATCCCTGTTCAATAATCCATCAAGACCATTCCATTTGTTGTGTTTGAAAGGTGACAAGAGGCAATGGAGCTTGACAAGCAGACGAAAAACATGATAGAGAAATGTCAGCTGAAAAGTGTTTATCTCCATGGACAATCCCTTTCTTGCCGTGCCAGTAGACAATGAGGAACAAGCTTCCACATCATATCAGGGCAGAGGGCAGCACTTGCAACTCTCCACCCCTCACTACAAGTGTCCAAGGCTACCTGGCACTGAATATCTGAATAGGTAGTCAAAGTCTGATCAGTCTGGACACTTGTAATGAGGGGTGTATCAGAAGTAACCTAAAAACTTACCCCTCTCGTTGCTACACATACCGTCTACATTCACTATATCTTATTTCATTCACCAATAAACTGGGACGGAAACCTGCAATTAGCCAGAAATCCATTCTAATCATAATCTGTAAATAACTCATCCTTGCCATTAGTGCCATTACTATAAACCTGCAAATAACAAGAAACTCATCCGAGTCATTAGTACTATAGAAACCCCTGTTTCATAAAGTGACTTTAGGTTAATGGTACCATTAACTTCAATGCATTTTCCATTAGCTTAAAGTCACTATGAAACAGGCCCCAGAAAACAATGGCAGAGAACCGGTACAAAGATTTGGGAATTTCATCATTTACAGAGCTAAAGCAACAAAATAAGATCAAGACATGGTACAATTTATATTTGGAATTTAATCAAGATTGTCCGACCACAAATCTCAAGTCTGTAATATTTCAGGAATATTGAAACACGCCTTCGAAATATTCTCGTCAAAGTCTTCATGTCGCATACGAAGCCATCTATTTCGTCTACATTCACTTCATCTTATTTCATTCACCAATAAACTGGGAAGGAAACCTGCAATTAGCCAGAAATCCATTCTAGTCATAATCTGTAAATAACTCATCCTTGCCATTAGTGCCATTACTATAAACCTGCAAATAACAAGAAACTCATCCGAGTCATTAGTACTATAGAAACCCCTGTTTCATAAAGTGACTTTAGGTTAATGGTACCATTAACTTCAATGCATTTTCCATTTGTTAAATGGTACCATTAGCTTAAAGTCACTATGAAACAGGCCCCAGAAAACAGTACAAAGATTTGGGAATTTCATCATTTACAGAGCTAAAGCAACAAAATAAGATCAAGACATGGTACAATTTATATTTGGAATTTAATCAAGATTGTCCGACCACAAATCTCAAGTCTGTAATATTTCAGGAATATTGAAACACGCCTTCGAAATATTCTCGTCAAAGACTTCATGTCGCATACGAAGCCATCTATTCCACCGTGAATCAAACTTATTGCAGGAGATGGCTTTGGAATGGTTTAACAGACTAAGTTTTTCAACAGTAGGTGTAGCGTGTTAAGATTACCGAGCGAGGAGAAAGGACTTCCAGGAATGGAAGGGTCTACGAGTCTAATTTGAACTCGGCCAGGCATTTTAACATGTTATCTCCAACTGTATGCCTGCAGCATGAAAATATCATTGGAGGAACTCTACTTGATCCAAAGGCCTCAAAGTAAACACTCTTTCCATATCAAGGATACGTGAAATGGGATTAAGAGAAGCACGCCCCAGGACTACACTGACAAGTAGTGTACACAGCATCCGGCATAGTAAAACCCTGGGCAGATGTAAGTGCCCAAGATATTGATGCATAGATATTGTAAAGCCAACAAACTTTACGAAAAGATATTTCTCTAATCCTGGGGCAACGTAGACACAGATATACAAAACAAATTCACAATGTCTTCAGTTGTAAATAAGACATCCCATGCCCCACTTTGATGGACCCTGGAACATGGGAAAAACACATCCAGAAAACTAGCTTTATCTTTGTTTGATCTTCAAGTAGGCCTACCAGTAACTTCAACATGAGTCAAATTCTACCATACCTATGAAAATCTTGAGTACATAGGCCTAGCTTAAAATAGCTCTCAGTCATGAAGAAATATTCACAGGTGTCAAGTTGAGTCAAGAAACACATTTCTACGGTGTTTTCATTCTTATTTCCTGTGGAAGAGAACTGCCACCTGGTGTAGAGCTTGTGCAGATGACATCATCGCAGAAAAATTCACCGTCTTGACGGTAAATTGACCCAATTGGTGCATGTTGTCGGCGCAGGTGGAGTGTGTGTGACTTCAACCATGACTTGATCTACACATGGCACACTTTGTTGTGGACGTCAGCATGGTGGACTGCCGGTCAAAAGTGACCTCAAATGAGCCATTGCACAAACTCTATAGGGACCAATCAGTTTCAATTCTTAAACCCAGCACAAGCAGAGCTTAATGATAGCGGGAAGAGATTATATAATCTCCTCCTGATGATAGTCATTCTGACAAGTCACAGAAGACACACACTCAGCTACAGACTCATGTATTCACAGGAATAGACGATTCTCGAATTCGCAGATCTGCACACTTCCGCCGAAATCTCAACCAGAACCTCAATCTCAAACCGGCTGACGTGACCCCATCCTTGATTCAGCAACGGTCGAGTCTGACACAACGTCTTTGACGTCACTGTTGTGGGGTTGTCTGCATTACACCAGTTTCAGAACGAGGTTGTGGTTGAGATATCGGCGGAAGCGCGCAGATCTTTGTCGTTAACGTCAATTTGAGAACGGTCTATTGGTCAAACCAGGATCGTTGTCAACATTATCCTGAGTTAGTGTTTGTAAATCCTTGTCACTTAAGAAACAACCTCTTAACATTATTGAGGAACCCCTCCCTTCAACCAGCCTCTCTCCAGCTGAACCAAACAACACAATCATTGATGGAAGTCCTAAGCGGACAAAGCAGGAAATAAAGATGAAAACAAACTACCAAAATTACAAACAGTTTGACTGTTTCACTACGAGCTATTTAAAGCACACCCACATCTAGATTTTCTAATTCTACTCATTTGATATTTCTTTCAAATATTGCACGATAATTGAAGAAAATATGCCACTGCAAATTACATGATTCTGGAATACAATGCACATGATATACTTATAATACGCTTTGATATTTTCTTGTTATATACATATACAAAATAGATGTACCCTTCTCCATTATTGTATCCATATACTGTGGGTAAAGTGAAACGAGACTGTATAAAAATTGTGAGCCAGTGACGGGGCCATGTGTCATGTTTACCTTTCTCTTTGCAAAAAACAATAAAATTTGATGTGGTGTGCACTCACACAGTTCCCAACACTTTCACCTATAGAACAGTCCTGAGTGCTTGCCCATTTGCACCAGTTTCCAAACACACAATAGTACCTCATGTCAAGATTGGTCCTGAAAAGTGCGATACTGAAATTGTGTGAAGACTTTCCGTGATGAAATGTTGGATGTGTGCTGGCAATACGTTCAGCGATTTGGTCAATTTCCAGGATTACCAAAAGAAAAAAAGGTGATTTGACCTCATCAAGAGTTAATGCCATACAACAATTCCACAAACACACAAACAAGCCTCTAACACAACACCATACTGACTTAAGCGAAGCTCGTGTAACCACGGTTACACGTTTACACGACCAAACTTACATGTACAATCAAGTAGAAAAGTCACTGAGTGTCATATACAATATAAAGGGGTCACAAGTGCTCGAATGTGTAAAAGGTATTCGATGTGTTTTGCTGGTAATTATGCCATTATACCTGGTAATATACAAGAAATCTAGAATAGGTACAGGGTACGAACAATCACGAACAAAATGATCCCCTACAGGTTTCGGTCCATCATAAATAGACCAACACAGTTTGGAGTTTATCGTTTTCGGACACAACATACACTGGTGTATTTAAGAAAGAGTCATAAACCCAGTCAGATGGCTGAGGCTTCTTGGATTTGAGAGCCTTACTTCAGTGGGATACACCAGTACAGGTACCTTAGACCACAGAAAGGTGACCCAAACCAATTAGCAACCATAAGCTTGGTGAGGGACATTTCGGGTGCCCTGGCTTTGCAGGCTCAGCCATCTGACTGATTCATGTCTCGGTTCTGAACAACTAAGCCAGTCATGAGAAATATTGGTCAACAACAATTGAGCAATCCATGACCACTTGCTTTTTAATGACAAATCTGCTGATCATTCTGAATATTGGCACAAGCTATAATTATCTATAATCATCTATGAAAAAAAAGTTTATAAAACTTCAGAATGACTATATACAATTGAGACACTGAATAAGTACTTAGCATTATATTAAAAATATGACCATCACAATACAAATGGCCAGGCCTTCACCGACCCAGGTCCATTTGCTTCCCATAGACAAAGCATATAATTTTGTTCCCAGACCGTTCAAGTTGTTTGGAATATAAATCTATCATAAACCAAGAAATCTTCATATTTTTTTGCCCACTTTGCAAAGTTTGACCTTCAATAGCAAACTAGTTTCAACCAAAACAATAGCCACATCTATCAGTTTCTCTGACTAGATGCCAAATTGAATTAAAACGTACCCCAACACAGGTAATTTGGCAAAAGTTGCAAAAATTTCAAGGCTTACAATATATATGAAATGGTAAATATGACGTAAACTTTTGATCTTTGATGTATACACTTGAATAAACAATTATCTTGAAAAAAATTACCAGACACAGAACTACAGGTTATAAGATATACCGGTAACTAATGTTGATGTATTCCACAGAGAGAGAGAGATATCTGAAGAGACTCTCCCATCTTAGAATGAAGAATAATATCCGCGGACGAAATCTTGGGTAACTGAAAGCATGTACAGTACATGTAGAGATACTTACAGTACAGAAAGTGCACAAACTACCGGTACATTGTAGAACCCACTGACTTTCTGAGGAGTCCCACTTGGCGAAGTAGATCAGTTTCAACTTGCGTACAGCCACTTTTGTGACTAACAACACAGTATACTTCGTTGACAAGGCTCCTTACGTAAGATTCTTACGGTAGGCAAATAAAGGAATGAACAGAGACCCAAGCCAAGAGGAATCATGGTTTTCCCAGTTCCTTCAAGGCCTGCTTGGAATGTCTCTCCAAGATTCACAAAACTGTTGTAATGGGTTCCAGCCATTCTCATTTGGAATTAGAACCCACAACGTTTGATAGTTTTGATCTTAGAACATTAAGGTTGAAGGAACGGTTGTGTTATTATGCTGTATTACTAGAATCTGTTCCATCCAAAGTTCTCACACAAGAAAACTTGGACTGAAGAGACTCCTGATGGAATGAAATTTGCTCATTACTCTGATCATAAGATAATTCGATGTAAAGATACTTAGCAAAGAGCTTAAATTCAACAAAAATAGATACAAAACTAATCTTTTTGGTACAATCGGAGGGTCAGTGCGAAATTTGCCACATTTTATCATACTGTGGACACGTCGAAGGCAGCAGTGGTATTTCCACTGTACCATAATCTCAGCATCACTCTGAGTGTGCATCCTAGCAATAGAGGTTTCCCACGTGACGTCACAGCTCAAAATCGCCGCCATTTTGGCTGTCAAATGACGCAACGTCACAGCATCAACACAGCTTTCAGCACGCAGTTTTAACGTTGTTGGCAGTCATCGGCCCTCTTCTATAGCCACCGACAGCAAGCCGTATGGACGATTCGCTTTGTTTTCAACACGGTTTTCACACCAGACCAACTACTTATGCTCAGAAACTGTGAGAGGTAAAGTGATTTGTTGAGTTATATGCTCCCAGTGGTCTGTACGGGCCACTAAACTTTTGAACCGAGAACAAGATGGCAGCTTCCATTGCTTCATTTTTATGAAATGGTAAATATGACGTAAACTTTTGATCTTTGATGTATACACTTGAATAAACAATTATCTTGAAAAAAATTACCAGACACAGAACTAGAGGTTATAAGATATACCGGTAACTAATGTTGATGTATTCCACAGAGAGGGAGATATCTGAAGAGATTATCCCATCTTATAATCCGCAGACAAAATCTCGGGTAACTGAAAGCATGTACAGTACATGTAGAGATACTTACAGTACAGAAAGTGCACAAGAAGACTACATTTTAGAACCCACTGACTTTCTGAGGAGTTCCACTTGGCGAAGTAGATCAGTTTCAACTTGCGTACAGCCACTTTTGTGACTAACAACACACTATACTTCGTTGACAAGGCTCCTAATGTTCGATTCTTATGGTAGGCAAATAAAGGAATGAACAGAGACCCAAGCCAAGAGGAATCATGGTTTTCCCAGCTCCTTCAAGGCCTGCTTGGAATGTCTCTCCAAGATCCACAAAACTGTTGTAACGGGTTCCAGCCATTCTCATTTGGAATTAGAACCCACAACGTTTGATAGTTTTGATCTTAGAACATTAAGGTTGAAGGAATGGTTGTGTTATTATGCTGTATTACTAGAATCTGTTCCATCCAAAGTTCTCACACAAGAAAACTTGGACTGAAGAGACTCCTGATGGAATGAAATTTGCTCATTACTCTGATCAAAAGATAATTCGATGTAAAGATACTTAGCAAAGAGCTTAAATTCAACAAAAATAGATACAAAACTAATCTTTTTGGTACAATCGGAGGGTCAGTGCGAAATTTGCCACATTTTATCATACTATGGACACGTCGAAGGCAGCGGTGGTATTCCCACTGTACCATAATCTCAGCATCACTCTGAGTGTGCATCCTAGCAATAGATGATTGAAGCTGACGACTTGACCGGCACACGGAACACATCTTACAACTTCAGGTGTACAAAATGGCCATTTCAGTGTGGCGACATATACACAGTGAAATAAACTCATAAAAATCAATTAACAAAATATAAACAAATCTGAAAAATAAATCACATTTTTGAAAGCACAATCACAAAGTACAAACTTGGTGCAAAGTTCCATAGGGTATTAAAAACATATTACGTGAAATGTGAACGGCTGTGGTATAACACAGCACGACCCTCCAATGGTAAAAGGCAGTATCTCCACTTGTGATCAGTGGGCATATGATCAATGGAAGTAACAGCTCTACTGTGTACATTCAAGTACACTGTTGTATAGAGTAGATCTATTGCTTTAATCAACCACCCTCCCACTGGTACTTAAGGAAGATAATACTGTTTACTATTGTAGTGTCGACCAGTCATTGAATAGAATAGCAATGTCATCTAGACATAAATTGGTTTTGGAATGAAATTGTAAGTCCCACCCTTCCATAGGAATACAACGGTTTTGGAATGAGTTTAGGGGGTCTTCACAGTCAGTGCTGGAAACAGTATCTGCATTGACCAACCCCATCATGAAACAATTTTAAAGGCGCCAAGCTCAGCAACAGATTTCTGTCTAAAGCCTTATCATCAAACAAAACCCAGAATGAGTGACCTTTAAATTTTACAAGTGAGACGAATCCTCTTCGTTTTCAGATATACGAAATGCATCTGGTGCACTTGGTCGTCGTATCTGATGAACAGGCAATTGGCGATTTGGGGTGTGTATTGATGAAGCCCGAGCAGGAAGTTTTGGAGGCCGGTTGTCAGCAACTGACATCGGTCGGCGAACAGAGCCACCTTTGGGTGGGAGAGCTGGTGGCGAGAGTTCCTGTGCCAATGTCGGTGTTCCGAAATTTGGTGGGCTGGCGACCGGTGAGTGGGCACGCATATCAGGGGGAGTGGATTCCTGGAAAAAGAAAGAGCAAAAGTCAGTGATGGCCAGGGGGTACCATATACATGTATGTAAGTTTTGGGGTGGATTTTAAGAAAGTCAAAAAGACTGGGGGTATGAAAAGACTGATGCAGATTCTACTCGAATAGGTTGGAGTCATAACATTTGAGGTGTAGGACTACATCAGTCTTGGTACCATGAAGCCTGACTGGAGTTTTTTTGTCACAATATTCTCAGTTCTTGATGATTTTACAGGAAACAAGCATACTTAGGCGAGACTTTTTTTATTCCTTGGTTAGCGTGCTTTTTTATCCAAGGAGATCCGTAGGCGGGCGAAAAAAAAATAAAAATAAAATTTTATTTTCAGCTTTCACAGAAGCCTTCTGTAGGAGCAGTGGAGAGGAGGAAAAAATAAAAATAAAATTTTATTTCGAAATAAAGTTACTTTGTCTCCAACTTATTACCCCAAATTCCATTGACATT
>NMRB01001091.1:63322-78572 GCA_002633025.1 Notospermus geniculatus | reverse complement strand
CAGATTTCTGTCTAAAGCCTTATCATCAAACAAAACCCAGAATGAGTGACCTTTAAATTTTACAAGTGAGACGAATCCTCTTCGTTTTCAGATATACGAAATGCATCTGGTGCACTTGGTCGTCGTATCTGATGAACAGGCAATTGGCGATTTGGGGTGTGTATTGATGAAGCCCGAGCAGGAAGTTTTGGAGGCCGGTTGTCAGCAACTGACATCGGTCGGCGAACTGAACCACCTTTGGGTGGGAGAGCTGGTGGCGACAGTTCCTGTGCCAATGTCGGTGTTCCGAAATTTGGTGGGCTGGCGACCGGTGAGTGGGCACGCATATCAGGGGGAGTGGATTCCTGGAAAAAGAAAGAGCAAAAGTCAGTGACGGCCAGGGGGTACCATATATGTAAGTTTTGGGGTGGATTTTAAGAAAGTCAAAAAGACTGGGGGTATGAAAAGACTGACGCAGATTCTACTCGAATAGGTTGGAGTCATAACAGTTGAGGTAGGACTACATCAGTCTTGGTACGATGAAGCCTGACTGGAGTTTTTTTGTCACAATATTCTCAGTTCTTGATGAGCTTACAGGAAACAAGCATACTTACCCTTATTGATCTGTTTGGGATGGGTGGTACAGCAGTCAAACGTGGTGATGACGGTGGGATCTCCTGCCCTGTTTCCAAAAGGACAATAACAATCAATGAATGATAAGCCAATCTTATATAAACTGGCATAATTTGGTCCGTTCCTCCCTGGGCTTGATTTATCCCTAACTGTTGTATTCTCTATTTGTACTACCAACCATATGACATAGGGTGGCCCAGAAATCTGGAAATCTGCATGCACATTTGTGAATTATGGACAGTTTATTATCAGAATCGATTAGGATATGGAATCATCGAGGTCTGATAAAATAAGGACTTTAAACAAAAGGTAAACAACCCAAATTTTGTTGTTTGAGGGACTTTTTCTGGGCCAACCTGTAGAGTAAACCTATTACTTCAATCAACCACGCTCTGACTGATCACAAGTCGAGACTATCGGAGGCAAGCACAGGGACAGGGGCACAAAATATCTTCTCCTTACCAGGGGTTTTGGTCCTAGGAGGCAACGCCGGTGGATCCTTTCTCTCAGCTGAGGTGCTATTTGATGATCTTGGTGATGGGCTTGGGCTGCTTGTGCCACTGTCTGAGGATGGACTCGCCTGCAATTCTCCTAAAGAAACAAAACAAATAAACATAAGAATGAATATGATGAATGACTGGATCATAACTAATCTGCATGAAGTCCAACTTCTCCAGAAGCAGGTTGAAGTTTAGTTACAGGAAAGTGAACTGATCAGCCAATTTTCACAATTTTACACCAAACATCCTTGAGAAGCTGGTAAAAATTCTGGAAACCCAATGCCCCTTAAAACCTAGCGTCCACTAGGGCGCGGACAAGACGCGGAATGCAAATTTAGTGAATCCGCATTCATTCGGCAACCACTCCGCATATTCTTGAAAGGTTCCGTTCACTGTCTTTATCATTCCGGAACAGTTCGCGGCATTTCTGCACGTTCGGGAAAGGGTAAAACGACCAATAGGACTTGATGCGGAAGCAATGCCGAAATGACACATTTGCTTCCCGAACCCTTCCTAATGTTGTCGGCGCTCTAGTGGACGCCACCCATTAACCACAATTGTCTTTGACCTCGAGCCTCTGCTGAATGGTGCAGCTGTCTGCCAGCATTTCCCCAACCAAGCCCAATGGTGACTGAGAATATTACCATTTTCCTTGTTGCTTGCTTTTTTCAATGCGTTCAACAGAGTCGCGTCTGGTTCCGGGAATGCCGAATATTTACCTCCAACTTGTAAACTCTAAAAGAACAGAATGGAAACAGGATTAAAATACAGATTCTAGGAGAGCGACAAGAAGACCTGCTGAATGCCTCTTACAAGCAAGAATAAAGGCACTCCATCATGGGAGAGTTTTCTCATGCAAGTTGCTCTCTGTGGGCCACTCTGAGCTGGACGGTTTTCGAAACTTCGGACTCAAATGTATTTTTCTGTGCTTGATGCAATTGCTCCCAACCTTGATTTTGGGTTAAAGAACAATATATTCTGCGACTTGACAATGTCCTTGACATAAGTAACTTCAGTATTAGAAAGCAAATCAGAGGAATGTCGGAACTGAAAAACATGCTCTGCAAGATAGGGTATTTTGACCCTGTGAAGTGCTACAAAAGAGGAGAGGATTGAAATTTTGTGACCAAATACAAGAAGGCATCATAATTCAGAGATATATTAGTTAGCAAAACTCAGGAAAACTGTCCTTAACTGAAGAAACTAATGAAAGATATGGTTAGAATTCTGAAAAAGTGACTGTGGAAAACAAAGCATTGAGCAATGAACTGAAAACAAATCTTAAACAAACTTTTAAAAATCAATGATATTGGTATGGTTAAGTTATTGTCACTGTAGCGGTAAAACTTTCATTGTAATGGTCCTGGTTATGTTAATGGTGGGGAATAATTTGAAACGTGGAAGCAAATTTGTTAGTGATTCTTGAAGCATTCCGTAACTTGTGTTTACCTGATTATGCCATGTCATATTAGCAGTTGACTGCGACAATGTCCTCAGCGACATTGAAGATTGCATAAGTGAAGGTTCGTTCACATGGCTAAATGACCTAGACCGAGGTCGCAGTCTTGAACACAGCTGAGGAAATGGATCAGGTGTTACCCTGAAGCCAGGACTCACACAAACTATCTCTATTTCCTGTACACACAAATATCGTGTTAGTTCAGCATACAAGCAGAATATACAGCAGCAGAGATGTAACTTGTAAGTGAGGAAATGGGATCATTGGAGAGGTTCGGCTATCCCGGTTCCGAGATCGAGATCGGGATAGCGCTGACGTTGTTGCCCGTTTTGTTGTTTGACACTTACGAGATACAGCCGATTTTTCTCGGAAGCCGACATCGAGATCGACAACGTTCATGCAAACAACGAAGATGTTACGTCATTTTTTTAATGACGCGGCGCTACTCTATCCCGATCTCGATCCCGGATCCGGGATAGCAGAAACTCTGTTACTCCTATTCACTTGATTGGGTAATGCATCCGTTGTAGTGACGTCACAAGGCAACGTCAACAATCAATCAAAGCTTGTTCCCATGCTTGCTCCTGTACATCAATGACGTCACATGTTGGTTTTGAAAAACTTTTCAAGTTGAAACTGGCAAACTTTATAAGAATTGTGATCATGAATCTCCATTCCAGGCTTTATCAGAGGACCAAGGGGATAGAGGATCCAAAGAAAAAGGGGGGGGGGCACCAGGCCTTTCCCAATTCTGAATTCATGGTCAATTGCTACAGTTTTTCCCAAATTTCGATTTCCTCGTCAATTTCAAAGACTTCCCAAGAAAAAGAGGGGATCAGGCCGGGTGGGTCCCCCACACCTCTTAGATCCACCAGTAGTGGAAGCCATGAGGAATATAATCACAATGAACTAAAACGGCAAGTATGTACAGAAACATTCACATAAACATTGGTCCCAATTCAATGAACAGGTCTATCGTTAGTTATCTACATTTCTACCAAATATATCACAAGACAATAACCTCTCGTTTGGGTTTTGGCGCCACCAGTGGCTTGGTTGGTCCCAATTTGATTGGTAACTGAGGAGAATGCACCCCCGGGAAGGCATACAATGGTTGAGCAGGCGGAGTTTTGTCATACAAAGTCTGTATACGAGAGAGAAGATAAGGGCTAGCCAAATTGGAAAATCTTTTTACCTAAAGTGATTAAAAGAGCCGCATACTGGGCTCCGAGATATATCTGAATAATCTGAATACTGTGCAGAAATCTGAATACTGTACTTTTATCTGAATACAACACAGTAATCTGAATACTGACTGAACAGTAATCTGAATACTGTACAGTGACCTTTATTCATCGTTTCCACGAGGTAACATCGTTCTGTTGGGTTGCACATTTTGCCATCAGTTTTGAGTCAAAGGACGGCATCACAATGCGTTTTGCCGCATCTGCGTCATGATGTCGACGTCAATGGCAGACATTGTTAAGTTACCTCCTGGAAACCATGAATACTGTGTACAGTGACCTCGCCACTGTATAGTGTGACTTAAATAATGTACAGTAACCTCAATAAATGCACAGTAACCTCAATACTGTACAGTGACTTAAATAATGTACAGTAACCTCAATAATGCACAGTAACCTCAATACTGTACATTAACCTCCACTCTACAGTACATACTGTACATGAGGTAGGATCGATCTCAAGTGCATACCACCAAATGCAATAGCTTTACACAAAATGCTGCAAAGGTTGATGAAATACAAATTCAGGCAACTGAGGGGAGAGAAATACATGTAGGGTGTGTTAACCTGCTGCCTCTTCAGTTTTTTTCCATATCTGACATGCTACAACAGAAAGTAACACAGAGACACAAGTTATTACGAAGACAAAGAGTGGTATGGAAAGGGAAGAAGAAAAGACACGGACATGTACATGCTTGAACTACAAGACAACTAATTCTATCACGATTGCATAAGATTCACCCATGCATATACCATTTAGCAGGATATTGGCCCAGATACACCATCCAATATTATTGCAAAATGGAAAGACTGGCAATGGTATAGCCCATTTTGAGCCTCATATTGTGCAAAAATATTGCATGTGTAGCTTCAGTGGGAGTGCGGTTAATTGATATAACAGCTGTACTCTTCGCTGATGTAGCTGTTACTTTAATTGCCCCTGTTCCTACGGATCACAGGATCAGAGAAGACACAGTCTTTTACCACTGACGGGCCAAATCCAAATTAAATTGGGTTCCCCCACTTCCTTGAGCTGACACGATGCAGATTTTCATGAACTGAGAGTTACCAAAACCAAATAACTAAAAGTTCATGCCCACCCACATATTGATAAAGACAGACATCCAACCAAAAATGAAGATGACTGCATTGATTGGCAACATCACAACAAAATATAAAGCATCAACTTACATCAGCTGAGGCGTAGATATCATCCTCCTCATCCTCATCGAGAATGGAAGTCCCCTGACCAGCACTAGAGGGCGTCGGTTCTGATATCCCAGAGCTGTACGAAGGACGACTACAAGAAGATAAGGATAAATTTGTTGCATTTCTGAATGACGAATACTGAATTCGTTTTCAGGGTCTAGGATGTTCCCTGAGGCGGAGGATTCCTATCATGAAATTAAACATGTAAATTCCAAATATGACTAAGTCTGGATCAATCTTTGAACTGCAATGACTCCGTAAACAGCTTCCATCGTCTCACCTAGATGACGAACTGGTCGTCGACTCCGGCCGAGAGATATCAAAAGGATCACAATCAGATGCAGACTGCTGACTGGCCGTCTCACTGAATGAGCCCTGAAAATAACAATAAACATTTGATGAAGTCAGATAAGTAGGTACCGCTGGTCTAGCATTGTGGGTCAGTGTATTCGTAACTCAGACATGGAGGCTCCTTCCCCCAGAAAAAATCTACCTCTCTTGCACATAAAGCCACTGGAATGCCTGGGGATCCAAACCTGTTACCTCACGGGTGGGCAGAAGTGAAAGTTTCTACGGCACCACTCCCAACAACGCAGCAGCTCTCTGTATGTAGAGAATCAGCCTTAAATTAACAGCAATGGGTTAATCTAATGAAATGGTCCACCTAGCGCCATCAATGTATGAGCCAATATACTCACCGACCATCGAATCATCTTCTTCATCTCCTTGAAGCATTGCTCCAGTCTTGCGTGCAGAGATGAGAGATCTGCTGGAACAAGCCGTTTGTGAAGAGGCACGCCTTGCTCAAGAATGTGAACCTAAAAGAAAATTGTAATGGAATGACACCAAAAGGCAAACAGGAGCCAAGTCTGATATTGAAGAGGTTCACCCCATGTAATTCGTCATTGGTGAAACCAGTGCTCTATGATGAACACAGACTGTTATCAAATGTACCCTTTAGTTGGCAAAAGAGAGACGACAGCTATTTCAGCCTGCCCCCTCAAATTGTATAAGGCAGTATCCCCTTATTATCAGTGGGAACACCATCGATTCAAGTAACAGCCATAATGCATTACTGTGTAGAGTGTAACTATTACTTCAGTTCACTGCACTCCCACTGATTCTGCATGCAGACTGCTATCACCACTGCATGGCAGATTTCAAGGAGAATTACCTGATCCACTAGAAGTGACTTGAGTTTCACGATGTTGTCACCGTGCTCTGGGTGTTCAATACAAAAGTCCTGAGAGAGGAAAGCCTGAAAGAAAGAAATGAGATAAGCATCTTTATAACATGGAACATCAGAGAGCTCCTGTGGGTCAATCATCAGTGGGTGGGTACAAAATGACAAGGCATGCCACTGATATTACTCAATGGAACTAGGCCTACTCAATCTTGTCTAAAAGGGTACCTCTGTTCTCATTAGGGCGATACCTGTGTTACATGTGCAAAAGCGAGTCAGAAACTTAGGAGCATGGAATGTCAGTTGAAATTGTGGCGTACGGAAACCTCGATTTAGAGGTTCTTTTCAACTGTAACTTCCAATAAACTGGCCAGATCTACACAATTACCTCTATATAGAGTTTTGTTCCCCCCATGACGGCAGCATCAATGACACCATTCAACCTCATGGTCAGGGGGTTGATATTCTTCTCCGGGTTAGTTCCGCTATACGTCGATATCAGAGTCTGTAGCTCAGCGTTCATGTTCTCCATTGAGTCAATTGCAGTCTCTATTGGCCTCAGATTGATAATGTCAGTCTTGACAACCTCGAAGGATTTCAGGAGGCCAGGGAGCTTTGCCGATACTTTCATTGTTGTTCTCTCCAAGCACAACGTCTGAAGAAAAAGATAAGGGTAGTGTACACAAAAGGTGGCTGAATTCTGCCGTGTAGCTGGTTCAGTTTGACATTATTTATCTGTCTAATCAGTTGATATTTAATGAGTCTTCAAAACACAGTGGAACCTCCCTTTGCAAACACCTGCTGAGAAGGACACCTCTCTATTAAGATTGTAAAGTTCCACTTGAAAAAGACCCCGATTGGGGTCGAAAATTCGTGAATTCTGGAGATTGACTTCTTGCTTATTATCAATCTCGTACCCAGATCTACCTCATCCGAGGATATCTCTGGAAAGGGCTGGCGACTTGTCCAAAATTTCTGGACAACCGCTGGCAGCGTGCCAAAATGTTTGTTTCCCACAATATTTTGTTCTTCGATGACTGAAAAAGATCATATATGCCTAAAGAACCATATAATACACCCAAAACATGAAGTTGTTTGAGTATTAGAGCAATTTCGAACGAATAGTTTAGTTGGGAACATCAAACTGCGGGTGCCAGCTTCGGTGTGATTTGCCTCGAAATTAGTATATCGCGCATGCGCAGTATTCCTGAAGTCGTCAGCCCTTTCCAGTGGTGTTGTAGGAACGTAAACCCACTGGGGACGAGTTTGGCTTATTATCTCTATTAAGGACACCAAAGTTAAGTCTGAAATTGGTCATTACTCTTCATTTTGACCAGTGAAATCAAGACACCCCTCAATTAAGGACAGCATCTGTCAGTACCAAAGGTGTCTGTAATAGGGAGGTTCCACTGCAGGCTATCTTGAGGAGGAGGAGCTCATGAACTGCTCAGGTTGTGCAGGAGTAACCCAGACCCTCATTTTCCATGGCACATCAACTGACCCTGAATTCATTCTTGTCATCCTTCTTGCCATCATGGAATGGTCTGTCATACTGGAATGTATCGATCTCATTCACTTTGTAATATTCCGCTATCCTCATCGGCACGTCACCGCTGGCCAACTCGGCCCGGTCTTCATCTGGGATTGGTTTGACTGTGCACAGCTGGATGTCTGACGAGAAGTCAAGGAATAATATCTTACATTTACTAAAAGAATCTAGAGCTAAATAATAAGCAGTACAGCATAAGTGGTACCTTTGTGGACACTTCTGCCAGGAGTACACCCCTCTATTCAGGACAGCAAAATTCAGCCCAAATTGGTCATTTCTATCAATCAGGACACCTCTTAAATAACAAGAGTAGGCCCACAGTGCACCAAGGGCGCAATTAAATGCAAAGTTCCACTGCCACAGCCACACCGATAACATCAACATGCCTGAAAATTGTTGAATACTGTTGCAGATGCCATTACTCGCTTATGAATTTTTGCCGTTATCAATTTGTGAAAGGATACATGGCGTTTCTCCATTATAGATGGATGGATCCGGTGGATCCAGACGAGTGAGTAATTGAGCGTTAGGATGTTCCGCCATCACACGCTGTTGGAATTCTGGGAGCCTCTCTAGTGTATTCCCGCGAGAGATAAACGTCTTATTCTGAAAGAACGCAAGGAAAAAGTGTTCGAATATCATTCCGACGAGTGATCACGATGCCCTTGTCTTACGCTTGTGAGATGTTCCCCAAAAGTTACGAACAGCCAACTTTCTTGAACCCATTTCATTATATGTACAGAAAGTCCTGGATTTCCCTCCCTGCTGTAGCATCAGCACCCCCTAGTGGGGAAAACAGTCAATGGCATGTTATATCAATGGATTGATTGAGTAACTTTGCTTGTATCTACTGTACAATTAAACTCACCCTGAGGAATGTGGGCCAAGATTGTCCATAGAAGCCAAGGCGGAAGTAAACGAACTCAAATCGCGGTTTGTTCAGGATGTTATCCAAAAACGTAGCCTGCTTTTTCTGAAAGAGGAAAGAAATCACCGTAAATCTATTGAGTTTCAAATCCGCTGCACTTCTTTGAGGTTGGCTGGAAAAAGTGACAAAACTACCTATCGCTATCAAGATAACCGAGGACTTACCAATATATTGCTGAGTTTTGCATAGTCGAATTTCCTCTCGTACAGTTCTGCTAGCTCCTTACAAAGAGGTAGGCAATGTTCCCAGCTCTGGAAAATGGAAAACAGGTCACAAGTAATAACATGAACAGGCCTCACTTAGTGGCCATCTTTGCAAGGAGGACTACTCTACCAATTGAACAAACTCCCAAGAATTTCTTGACGCAATGTAAATATACTATCTGATCTTGAGAATCTCAAGGAAGACAGCCAATTTGCAGAGATATTGATATCGCTAACTCACCTTGCCCTTGTCGAAGTATTCAATAATCTGCTTATAGATAGCTTCCTTCCTCTTCCACTTCATCTGTTCAGGAAAGGAGAGATCAGCTGGTACGAAGTCCGTGCTCCAGTCGAGCATTTCAGCATGAAGCTTGAGCACGAACCCTGCCTCGGTGAAGCTGTCACCTTGGAGATGAAGGTCACGGAGCTTGTAGATGTAACGGATGTACATTTCTTCACGGTTTATCTCGTTCTTGTAGAAGTTCTGAAACAGATCAACATGATCCACAAATAGAGTTGAAAGATTCATGGGTTAAGGCATTCCTTCAGAGAGTTTCCTTGTGCTTGTTGACTCTCAATCAGCAATTCACCACTGTTCTTTTCTGTAGGACTTATGCCGAGACCAGTGACACAAACGACTGCCAACACATTTCTACAGCTGAGTTGCCAACAGAGACCCAACTTGTGTGTGAAAATTTTCAGATAGAGCAGCGCCTTTAATCTGTAATTGAGGAGACAAAATGGAGCCAGGAATTAGCATCAACTCACCAAGAGATTAACAGTACACATCATCTTCTGGCTGTAGTTACTATCACCAGACATGGCACGGCGATAGTCGAGGAGTCTCTCAAGCAGACGTGTCACAGACTGAATGAATGCGGAACCAGTCTCCTTCCAATCTGGTTGTTCATCAATCTTATCTTGCATCCTATGAGAGAGAGAGACATTTTCAAATTGCTAATGATTTTTGGCCACTCTAGGTCACAGTTTGCAACACTAGTAAACCACTTTGACAATGAACTTTGAAACGAGGCGAATTCAGTATGATCATAAACAAAAACACATTCAGTCACACAGAATGAAGGTATCTTCCACAAAATTACTCTCCCAAGTGGATTTAGAAAACTGTTTGACGTTACTCTAAAAAACATAAAGGAGTGAAAACTTTCATGAGGTTGTTCTGCAGGGGCAATGTGCACATAACTGGATGACAGTGCCATACTGCATGAGTTAAAATACCAAACGGCAATCCAACAATTCACGAGAAGAAAACGAATTTTGCCCCAGTACAATGAGGATAGCAATATGGAAGCATACGTGACCCGGCACAGCAAAACCAGTCACATGTCACTGTTAGCTTGGCAGAATCAGACCAAGTGTTTGTCAGTTTCAATATTGTCTGCCTATTGCAAAATCTGACGCAATCTATTTCTTCCATTCTCTTCTGGTGTCATCTTAGTTCATTGAGGCTCACTTTCTGAGTGACATGCGACTCATTTCGCTGTGCTGGGTCACATATTGAAAATAAAGCTGCACCTGTAGCTGGAGCATGTAGTATAACTTGAAACAATGAAAGTAAAGGTACAAGGTAATAAAAAGAGCTACCACCCTTCATTGTTAACCATGACAACAAAGATCACAACATGGAGAGGAAATACTGTCAAACTTACACAAGATATTCCCTGTGTTGCAAAATGGATGAGATTGAATGAGTGTTAGTATTGGGAGATGATTGTGGGTACACGGACAGACAGTTATCTGGGAATTCTGACCAGCAGTATTCTCCGAGGGGACACTGACAGGAAATTATTTTGTCACTGGGAATGACAAGCAGTAGTCTCTGGGTGTACTGATACTGTGGCAGGCAGTAGTCCGTCACACAAGTTTATACTCAGTGCAGTTAGAATGGGACGTTATAGTTGCTCAAACTGGACAAAAGAACGGTTGGGTACTCAATAGATCATGCACGCCAAGATAACAAAGACTGGTCCCTATTGAACTAATGACAAAGTTAGAGCACCAGTCAAAATCTCACTAGGATGTTTCAAGTCTGAAGAGAGGTTAGTGAGGTCAGTTTAGGAGTGAAATATGGGATACATGCCATGCATTAGGAGTTATGAATGGTATGACTAACTGAACATGAGGGACAGTGGAGAACGAGTGGTCCCAAGGACCACTGGAGGATGCGATGTCATGTGACCATGGTAGATTGAAATCGACAAGAAAGAAGGCAAACAAGAAGACAACATTCAGAGAGGATATAAACATTTACCCTAGCTCATCTATGAAGTTCTCCATCCTGGGGGGCGGGGAAGAAAAACAAGACAATGAATGTAACAATTCTGATGATGTGAAGTTTGTATTTGATGCAGAATTACGGCAGCTTGGGCAGGCATGTTTCAGATATACAAGGTTAGAACGAATTCTTCAGCAGACTAGCAGGATGTGAGATCAGTGGCACTGCTCATCAAAGCTTTTATCTACAAACAACGAGCACTAGCAAGTGGAAACTTACATGTTCTGGAAGAGCTCCCTGTATTGATCATCACCCTTGTTCTGACTGAGCAGACGATCCAACTTGTCAATCAACTCCGACTCCACCTGCAAGACAACGACAACAATATAAGCAGACGGCATCTTTAGCATCACTTTTCTTCAAGTAGTAGAATCAAAAGGTGAATTGAATGAAGGAAGTCTGTTCACTTCGTCTAATTTCAAACAATCAACATATTTAGTTGGCAACTTGGTGCACAATCACACCGAAAAGCTCAATAACACAAAGAGGGAATGACATGAAAAAGGATCGTTGCATGGTCATTACCTGTTTGAAATGTCCCCTGGCCTTCTGCTCACATTCCATCATGTCGAAGAAGATTGGCAGGGTAGCCTTCCTCAGTTCAGTCTCAGGGACAACTGTCACTTCAAGGAATGGCCCGACCATCTGTGGAATGAAATTTATCTTGTGCGAGCCTGAAACATGAAGAATAGTTATGAAATACTTCAGAATCATGAATACTTCAGAATCATCACACTACCTTCTAAAAATGAAATGGTCCATGGACCATGTGCTCACTGGGTTGGACATAATAGTCTAATGACAGAGGGAGGTACATATCAGTTATGAGCAATCTGGGTCAAGTCATTCCCAGAAAAGACTTTGATGATTTTGGGGTTATGCCACCTGGCGGCCATATTAGATGTCCGATCGGGCTGCAACTTCACATGTACATAAAGGTCATCTGCAGGGGACCACATAGCACATTGGAGCGCTTTAGGTCAAGTCGTTCCTGAGTTACAGCACTTTGATGATTTTCGAGTTACGCCACCTGGCGGCCATATTGGATGTCCGATCGGGCCGAAACTTCACAGGGACATAAAGGTCATCTGCAGGGGGCCACTATAGCACATTGGAGCACTTTGGGTTAAGGCATTCCCGAGTTACAGCACTTTGATGATTTTCGGGTTACGCCACCTGGCGGCCATATTGGATGTCCGATCGGGCCGAAACTTCACATGGACATAAAGGTCATCTGCAGGGGGCCACATAGCAAATTGGAGCGCTTTGGGTTAAGGCGTTCCTGAGTTACAGCACTTTGATGATTTTTGGGTTACGCCACCTGGTGGCCATGTTTGAAGTCAAATCAGGCCGAAATTTGACACGCATGTAAAGGTCATCTAGATGGAGGTAAATATCAAATTTGAGCACTCTGCCTCAAGCCGTTCCTGAGTAATAGCACTTACTTGATTTTCAGGTTACGCCACCTGGCGGCCATACTGGATGTCGAATCGGGCCGAAACTTGGTATTTTTTAAGGTACCCCTCCAATGCATGTTTATGCAAGATATGAAGTTGCTCGGTGAAATAATGACAAACTGTGGCAGGTTCGTCACTTTTGTCGAACTTTGACCTCTGTGACCTTGAAAAGTAGGTCAAATCAAAAACCCGTTATATATGTTATGTATCCTTATTAGCTACACCTATGATAAAAATTTGAAGATGATCTAGTCATTAGTTCAGGAGTTATTGTACTTTTTGTGTTCTTGGTTTCCGCCACCTGGTGGCCAAACTGAGAGTCGAATCGGACCGAAACTTGGTGTCGTGGGTCATCTGACCTAGGGGTATATATGTACCAAGTTTCAGATCAATAGCTCCAGCGGTTACGAAACGTGCCCTGCTAACGGACAACGACGACGACGACGACGGACGACGAGGACGACGACGACGACGACGGACGACGGACGCTGCACCATCGTAATAGCTCACCCCAGTGAGCTAACAAAGTGGTCCATTTGATTGGAACTGACTGAAAGGAAAGTCCTGGAGTTATGTATAAAGAACAGTTATTACCTAAACTCTGCCACATGCACTCAATATCCACTCCCATTGGGACCCTCATATCGCCGTACCTGTGGAAAGAACATGTTCGTTCGTTAAAGGAGTAATATCTTCTTTATAAAACACAGAGTCTGGGATACCTTTCTATATGTATGTACTCTACCTAACACATCATCCATGCTCTCCATAAGGGATCAGTAGAATGGTAGTTGATTGTTGATTGAGGTATCCTCACTGTAGAGGTCAAGTGAACACAGATGACTGGGAGCTCCACAGTACTTACTTCTCAATGACCTTCTCTCTCTTCTGTTTGGAGAATTTTTCCAACTGGAGACACTGCTGGGTCACAAAGGCAACAGCCAGGCCAAAGTAATCATTCCACAGCTGAAGAGAATGTAGGGAGATGAATGTGAAATCTCCAAAGTCAGGAGGACATAAGAGCAAATGGCAACAACAGGATTTCTCACCTCTAGATCCAAACCCGAAGTCTTTACATCATTGGTGACATACGGTAACATGAAGCTGACAAATAGTGGTTGCATATCTCCCCTCCCTCTCCAAAAATTATCCAGATTGGCATTATTGTGTGCCTCTTACCTCCTGGTCAAAGTCACTTCCAAGGAACTGATCTCTCAGCGCTTGACCAAAGAACTGCATCGTGCTCAGGATGACACTGGAAAGAAACAAGACAAGTACATCGAGACTGTACTAGACTGGAAAGCAAAATGCAAAAGCATCACATTATCATTTTTCTTCTATTTCCTTACCTATTGGTGACCATTTTCATGACCATCCAGTCCTTGGGGAAGACGCCAGCCTGAAGAAGATCTTTGAACACCCTGAACACAGTCACAAGGTATTTCTTCAATGGTTGTTTGGCTTTCATTTGATCAAAGATGGCCTTGTAGTGGGTGTCATCCATCAGTTTGAACATGTTGATGAGGCAGGCAACCAGCATACCCTGGAAAACAGGCAACAACGTCACTGGTGAACACAAGACAAATAGCAACCGAGAGTAATGCACAGCTGAGACACCTGTTCGTCTTCTACTGGCAGTTCATTGTCTTCTTTCGTGCATGAAACTGGACATTGCCAATTCAGCTTCTGTTCCTGCACTGCAGAAAAACACCCTAGGATGCCAGAAGACACTCAGGTGCATCATACAAAGTCCCTGCACAATAACAGACTTTGGTTTAACTATTTCATACTAACCACAGCTTTGTCCTGGCGTTCCACCCTGAGTACAACCTGTGCCACTACGTCAAGGAGGGATGCCACCACCAGTCGAATGTCTTCATGTACACTCTCCACCTGTGGAACACAACAACATGAAGCAATAAAACTCGTACTAGCACGTGTACGTGACCAAACTTCAAAGCCTCTCTTGAACATTTCCTCCAGCATTCAGGGATCTCAAAGGACAGAAAACTTTTTCAAATGGTTTGCCTCCAAAAGCATCCACTGAGTTGACAATCTTAATGCATACTCAGTTCAATCTCTCTATCAAGGACGTCTTTGGAACTGAAAGATTCTGTCCTCCTTAGGTCAGAGGTGTCCTCACAATAGAGGTCAACATGAACACAAATGACCAATAGTGGGACGAACTTTGGTGTCTTGCTGAATAGAGGTACGGTACAATGTATCCTTGTAGCATGGTGTCCGCTATGGAGCATTCTACTGTACAACAGATCGGTGAATTTTACAGTATTCACAACTTCAGAAATACAGGTAAAAGAGTAGCATTCATACATGTAAAAGGATAGAACATCAACCATTTTAACCTAATGGTACGGAACCAAAGGAAGTCAGCAAGTCACTCCAGGAAGGAAAGCCATTGTGAATGCAAGGACCAGAACACCTCTTAGAACAAGTGCCAGAACTGGCCAGTTTACTTGTCAGGGTGAGTAGGGAAAGAGCTGCAAAAACTGGCCAAGCTGGAACTTATTCCAAGAAGTGTATAAATGCATGAACCAAATAATCTTTGATGAGATAAAACTATGGCACATGAAAACCTGAGTATGAAACTTA
>NMRB01001091.1:35410-63088 GCA_002633025.1 Notospermus geniculatus | reverse complement strand
GAGATTAACAGTACACATCATCTTCTGGCTGTAGTTACTATCACCAGACATGGCACGGCGATAGTCAAGGAGTCTCTCAAGCAGACGTGTCACAGACTGAATGAATGCGGAACCAGTCTCCTTCCAATCTGGTTGTTCATCAATCTTATCTTGCATCCTATGAGAGAGAGAGACATTTTCAAATTGGTAACGATTTTTGGCCACTCTAGGTCACAGTTTGCAACACTAGTAAACCACTTTGACAATGAACTTTGAAACGAGGCGAATTCAGTATGATTATGAACAAAAACACATTCAGTCACACAGAATGAAGGTATCTTCCACAAAATTACTCTCCCAAGTGGATTTAGAAAACTGTTTGACGTTACTCTAAAAAACATAAAGGAGTGAAAACTTTCATGAGGTTGTTCTGCAGGGGCAATGTGCACATAACTGGATGACAGTGCCATACTGCATGAGTTAAAATACCAAACGGCAATCCAACAATTCACGAGAAGAAAACGAATTTTGCCCCAGTACAATGAGGATAGCAATATGGAAGCATACGTGACCCGGCACAGCAAAACCAGTCACATGTCACTGTTAGCTTGGCAGAATCAGACCAAGTGTTTGTCAGTTTCAATATTGTCTGCCTATTGCAAAATCTGACGCAATCTATTTCTTCCATTCTCTTCTGGTGTCATCTTAGTTCATTGAGGCTCACTTTCTGAGTGACATGCGACTCATTTCGCTGTGCTGGGTCACATATTGAAAATAAAGCTGCACCTGTAGCTGGAGCATGTAGTATAACTTGAAACAATGAAAGTAAAGGTACAAGGTAATAAAAAGAGCTACCACCCTTCATTGTTAACCATGACAACAAAGATCACAACATGGAGAGGAAATACTGTCAAACTTACACAAGATATTCCCTGTGTTGCAAAATGGATGAGATTGAATGAGTGTTAGTATTGGGAGATGATTGTGGGTACACGGACAGACAGTTATCTGGGAATTCTGACCAGCAGTATTCTCCGAGGGGACACTGACAGGAAATTATTTTGTCACTGGGAATGACAAGCAGTAGTCTCTGGGTGTACTGATACTGTGGCAGGCAGTAGTCCGTCACACAAGTTTATACTCAGTGCAGTTAGAATGGGACGTTATAGTTGCTCAAACTGGACAAAAGAACGGTTGGGTACTCAATAGATCATGCACGCCAAGATAACAAAGACTGGTCCCTATTGAACTAATGACAAAGTTAGAGCACCAGTCAAAATCTCACTAGGATGTTTCAAGTCTGAAGAGAGGTTAGTGAGATCAGTTTAGGAGTGAAATATGGGATACATGCCATGCATTAGGAGTTATGAATGGTATGACTAACTGAACATGAGGGACAGTGGACAGCCAGTGGTCGCAAGGACCACTGGAGGATGCGATGTCATGTGACCATGGTAGATTGAAATCGACAAGAAAGAAGGCAAACAAGAAGACAACATTCAGAGAGGATATAAACATTTACCCTAGCTCATCTATGAAGTTCTCCATCCTGGGGGGCAGGGAAGAAAAACAAGACAATGAATGTAACAATTCTGATGATGTGAAGTTTGTATTTGATGCAGAATTACGGCAGCTTGGGTAGGCATGTTTCAGATATACAAGGTTAGAACAAATTCTTCAGCAGACTAGCAGGATGTGAGATCAGTAGCACTGCTCATCAAAGCTTTTATCTACAAACAATCAGCACTAGCAAGCAGAAACTTACATGTTCTGGAAGAGCTCCCTGTATTGATCATCACCCTTGTTCTGACTAAGCAGACGATCTAACTTGTCAATCAACTCCGACTCCACCTGCAAGACAACGACAACAATATAAGCAGACGGCATCTTTAGCATCACTTTTCTTCAAATAGTAGAATCAAAAGGTGAATTGAATGAAGGAAGTCTGTTCACTTTGTCTAATTTCAAACAATCAACATATTTAGTTGGCAACTTGGTGCACAATCACACCTAAAAGCTCAATAACACAAAGAGGGAATGACATGAAAGAGGATCGTTGCATGGTCGTTACCTGTTTGAAATGTCCCCTGGCCTTCTGCTCACATTCCATCATGTCGAAGAAGATTGGCAGGGTAGCCTTCCTCAGTTCAGTCTCAGGGACAACTGTCACTTCAAGGAATGGCCCGACCATCTGTGGAATGAAATTTATCTTGTGCTGGCCTGAAACACGAGACGAATACTCAGGAATTACTCAGAATCTTCAAACTTTCTTTGAGACACAAGGTAGTTGATTTGATTGGAAATGACCGAAAGGCAAGACCTAGAGAGAAATGTAAAGAAGAGGAGTTACCTAAACTTTGCCACATGCACTCGATGTCCACTCCCATTGGGACCCTCATGTCGCCGTACCTGTGGAAAGAACATGTTCATTCATAAAAGAAGTAAGATGTCTTCAGCCGAGCTGTGTGTGGGCTAACCCTTCTGTTGAAACAGAGATGTATCGGACTCAGAGCTCCAAAATACTTACTTCTCAATGACCTTCTCTCTCTTCTGTTTGGAGAATTTTTCCAACTGGAGACACTGCTGGGTCACAAAGGCAACAGCCAGGCCAAAGTAATCATTCCACAGCTGAAGAGAATGTAGGGAGATGAATATGAAATCTCCGAAGTCAGGAGGACATAAGAGCAAATGGCAACAACAGGACTTCTCACCTCTAAGATCCAAACCCAAAGTCTTTACATCATTGCTGACATACGGTAACATGAAGCTGACAAATAGTGGTTGCATATCTCCCCTCCCTCTCCCAAAATTAGCCAGATTGGCATTATTGTGTGCCTCTTACCTCCTGGTCAAAGTCACTTCCAAGGAACTGATCTCTCAGCGCTTGACCAAAGAACTGCATCGTGCTCAGGATGACACTGGAAAGAAACAAGACAAGTACATCCAGACTGTACTAGACTGGAAAGCAAAATGCAAAAGCATCACATTAGCATTTTTATTCCATTTCCTTACCTATTGGTGACCATTTTCATAACCATCCAGTCCTTGGGGAAGACGCCAGCCTGAAGAAGATCTTTGAACACCCTGAACACAGTCACAAGGTATTTCTTCAATGGCTGCTTGGCTTTCATTTGATCAAAGATGGCCTTGTAGTGGGTATCGTCCATCAGTTTGAACATGTTGATGAGGCAGGCAACCAGCATACCCTGGAAAACAGGCAACAACGTCACTAGTGAACACAAGACAAATAGCAACCGAGAGTAATGCACAGCTGAGACACCTATTCATCTTCTTCTGGCAGTTCATTGTCTTCTTCCGTGCATGAAACTGGACATTGCCAATTCAGCTTCTGGTCCTGTTCTGCGGGAAAACACCCTAGGATGCCAGGCGACAGTCAGGTGCATCATACAAAATCCCTGCACGATAACAGACTTTGGTTCAACTATTTCATACTAACCACAGCTTTGTCCTGGCGTTCCACCCTGAGTACAACCTGTGCTACGACATCGAGCAGGGAGGCCACCACCAATCGGATGTCTTCATGGACACTCTCCACCTGGCGAATACATCAACATGAAGCAATAAAACTCATACTAGCACATGTACGTGACCAATCATTCTTTTCAACTTCAAAACCTCTTGAACATGCCCCTCCAGCATTCAGATATTTCACAGCATAGAAAACTGTTGGAAATAATTTTAAATGATGTCTTTGAAAGCAACAAATGAGTTGAGCAATCTTAATGCACACAGAGTGGAACTTCTCTATCAAGTTTGTCTTTGGGACTGACAGATGCTGTCGTTAGATCAGAGGTGGCCATACTATAGAGGTCAAAATGGACACAGAATCACCAATAGTGGGCTGAACTTTGGTGTCTTGTTGAATAGAGGTACGGTACAATGTATCCTCGTAGCATGGTGTCCGCTACGGAGCGTTGTACTGTACTGTACAACAGATCGGTGAATTTTACAGTATTCACAACTTCAGAAATACAGGTAAAAGAGTAGCATTCATACATGTAAAAGGATAGAACATCAACCATTTCAACCTAATGGTACGGAACCAAAGGAAGTCAGCAAGTCACTCCAGGAAGGAAAGCCATTGTGAATGCAAGGGCCACAACAACTCTTAGAACAAGTGCCAGAACTGGTCAGTTTACTTGTCAGGCAGAGTAGGGAAAGAGCTGAGAAAACTGACCGAGCTGGTACTTATCCCAAGAAGTCCATAAATGCATGAACCAAATAATCTTTGATGAGATAAAACTATGGCACATGAAAACCTGAGTATGAAACTTAAAAGCTGAAAACGTTGAGCAAAATAGCCTTAAATGAAGGTGAGCCAGAGCGTCTTGTCTCTTTTGGCAAAATTGAGAGTCACATATATAAGTGTTAACATAAAGGTTAGTCTGATATAAAACCATATAATTCTCCACTCCAGCTCAGATGGATCAGTCGAGGTAGCAAGCATTTACAGAGGTCTTCAGATGTGAATTAACTCCGCAGTCAGTCACTGAGTTTTTCCCTCAGTCAGCAGTCCTTGGGTTGTGGAGGGTACCGGTACACTGCTCCAGAGCCGTCTGCCACTGCCAGAATTCTGTGTGAAATAATGCCCAGCAGAGGAAACAAGAGTGCCAAGGGAAAGTCTGCGCTGTCAGGCAGACCCTCTCTGTAACATGAAGAATAGGTTTCTGCCGAACAAGATCGAACCAGAACCTAAGAGGTGACAGACACTAATATTTCCCCTCCTGTGCCACTCTGACAACCCAAAATCTGGAATGGGAGACAGCCTAGGATCAGCAGGGTTGCATGGATCCTTACACACCAAGGACTCTGAAACGCCAGGGACCGAACTCACCAAGGATGATGCCACACCAGGGACCCCGACACAACCCATCTGAGCTGCAGTAGAGACTGAATGAATAAGAAAGATTAACAAAGCCCACAGGATTGGTTAGCATGCCAGGTGGTATAAACAATCCGTCACCCAACCTAACACACCTTTTCTGAGTTAGCATCGCCAGCTGCTTCAGCCTCGGCAATGGCCGCCTAGACAAAAAGAAACCGACATGGTCGATATACTTGAGTAGCAGCACAATTATGATAACAAACTGGTACCAATAGAGAGGCTGCACGGAGGAGTAATACCACACAAGGTGCAATATATCATTGTGTAACTCGTTTTAACTGGTGGATGGCGGAAGTCAAGTTGCGATTGCCCTTAATCGCATAATTATCGGAAAATCAACAACACAGATCTCTGTTTTTACCTTTTCTTGTGACTGTAGGAACTTGAGTATGTCTCCGAGGATGTTGACGGTGAGCAGCAGGTTGGAGTTGGTGATCAGATGACGTTTACACTGTGAATTGGCCAAGTTTAACAATGTCGTACGTGAAGCTGTGAGAGAGAAATGGTGAAAGATTTAGCACAGTAGCCATCTCTCTAAGGTACCTGTCCACACTATAAGGCCCAGTTGCACCAGCTGTGCTCAAAGTTAAGTTTGAGGTTGACCTCAACTAAGTAACATGATTTGCCATTACAATTTGAGGTTGAGAACGACTTTGAGGTTAGCTTGAGCACAAAGTCGACCTTAAGTATGACTGGTGCAACCAGGCCTAAGAGTTTTTTTAGGCAAGTTGGCTCTCTATGGCCAACTGAGCCACAGGACACAACGAGCAGTCATTCGTGTCACTGATCAAGACATAAGCCATAGGGAACCAACAACGGTGAACTACCCATGAGATCCAACTCACCCGAGAAACCACTCATGTGGAACTCAAAGCATTTGACTACATTTGAAGGTGGGCCTTTGATGCAAACACTCACCTTGATCTTCAAACAGTTTTGACCCAACTGTGTCACCAAGAAACTGAAGTTTGACTTCCTTCACTGCCACAGATGTCTGTTCCTTTGGCATGTTGCTCATCAATGCCGACACGATCTCTGTCACTTCAGCACAGCTAAGGATTCTCAGCAGCTCAGGGTAGATAGAACTTAGATTCCTGAGGAATGTCACCTGGAAGTGAGATCAATAATTTAGTAACTTGACCACCTTTTAGGGAGCTGTCCGGCCTAAAAACCTCTCAGAATAAGTACCAGTAATACAATCGCACCTGGGGCCATGGCCTACTGACTGTTTGGTTTAGACATCATTCTTACCTGTGATCTAATAACCGGGTCCTGGTTCAACTTCAGCATTCTACCACAGGCAGTGACAAACACCATCAACATCTCTTTGAATTCTCTCTGTTGTTCCTGATCTCCGCTCGCCCTGCAGTAAAGTTTGCGCGACTGGACCAGGAACTTAAAGATGTAGTCCAACACCTGATGGAGAAAGAAAAGACAACTCTACTAGCAGGGATTCGGCCAGGGGGGGGCAAGGGGGCAGAAGCCCCCCTTTCATGATCTGAAGGGGGGCATGCCCCCCCTTAAATTGCAGAGCAGTGTCTTTAAATTGCCCTTATTTTCATTCAAGAGATACAACATTTGAACAAAGATCTCTACACAGGAAGTTTTAAGCTCTGAAATGCTTGGAAAATGCATCTCCAGCCTTTTGGGGAAAACAAATTTCTGGGGAGGGCCCCAAGACCCCCACTTCGGCCGGAGGCACCCGGATTGTGCCCCCCCTAAATATTTTTTCTGGCGGAAACCCTGACTAGTGATGACATTTGAGGAGGTATCATCTGCTAGGAATAGTTTCCTTCAACCCGTAGAGCTTTGGACAAAATATTGTGCGGCCTTTACCTCAAATATCCTTGAGATATCCTTGGGATGGTTGCAGCAATCATTCACCTCATTAACAAGGCAATCCAGAAGGTCCCTGAAGTAAAACATAACACACATCATACTAAAATTTGAGAAGAGATTGTTTGTTTGAATTGTGTGTTCGCGATTTTCTCCAAGACTAATGAACGGATCGCCACCAAACTTGGTATGCAAGTGCTGACGGGCCTGGGAAGTGTCCTTACGAAGCCCGAATTTTGATATCACTTATAGTTTTCGAGATGTAAAGATATTAACGAAAATAACAATGCTGTTCATGCCTTTTGACGTCATGACGTCACCGAGATTGCCGTCGCGTCATCCGTGACGTCGGCAACATCATGTGCGACAGAATGACGTCACTACACCACTTGAACGGGTATGACGTCATAAGCGGTCCAAATGACGTGATGCGTCTCGCATGAATTTAGCAGTTTTCCCACTGAACGGGTATTGCCTAGTCAGGAAAACATCAACGAAATCGTCCTAAGAAATGGCAACATAGTTAGGCCCAGGGATGGTGCTCAATTGCTGCAACAGCAATAGCTTGTACTACCAAGTACACTTCAGTGTAGATTATAGCTTTTACATCGATCAACAATCCCCCCGCTGATCACAAGTGGCCACACAGCCTTCTACTCTATGCGATCATACCAACTTCTTGGATTTGTCTGTGAGCCTTGATGAAGCTTTATTCAAGTTCAAAACTTATTTTGATAACAGATGAAGTGAAATGATTAAGCATCTGTGGTAGTCTGGTCCACAAAGTAAGGCACAAAAATCGACACACACAAACTAATATAATACAGGAAGTCGAACTCCAGAGTGTGGTAGTCTGGTGGGGCATGTTTTCTGAACATATTACCTGAAGACTAGGAGTGCTGAAAACACATCCGTGATGTAATTATCGATGACAGGGCGGAAATGTTCAAATTTGTCATCCTTCAGCAGGTTGAATATGTATACCTGAAAGAGAGAAGGGAGGTTATCCACAAGAAGAAATCAGGCACCAACAGGATCAATTTTAGATCGGGAATTCTTGAAAAGACTGTCACGGAGGTTCCCATTCCAACGGAGGTCGCACACCATCATCAACAGACTTCAGGACACCATGTACCAGTCTTTGGGACACCATGGCATTGGCAAGATCCATCATTCTATTGACAGGAAGGAAGAGGTTCACTTACCAAAGCTTGGAAGATGAGGTGTTTTGGTGTTTGAGTTTGTGTCAGCATGGAGAACAAGGCATCTAAGATGTCGCTCAAAAACTAGAAGGAGACAATTGAAAACTGTGAAAGTGAATGAATTTAGATGACTTAAAGGGTTCTGTTCAGAACCAGGACACGAAGTGCAACTTCAGCAAAGTAAGAAACGATGATAGAAAGATGGCACATACCTTGACAATCTCTTCTCCTCCTAGTGTCATGAGCCGTTTAATGTTCACATCCACTTTTTCTGGTTGGCTTCTCCACTTCAGAAAACTCAACAAGTCAACTGGAAGAATAGGAAGAACCAATGTTAGATACTGCCAACTCTTCAAGTTTTGCCAAGCCTATAATTTATAAGTCAATATACCGGTAGGCTAAGAGCACTTTCCTATGAGGCAAACATCATTGGTAATCCAGTGACACCAATTTGTAATGGAATATAGCAATGAGAAGATTTTTAAAAGACACGTACCATTCTGAGTGAACTTTGTTGAGCAAAGTAATGTCTCAATGACGACACTTTCCTTGTGGCTACGATTGAAGGTCGTGCTCCCCGTGTGTGTCATGCCGTCTTCCGCCGAGCTAGGTAGATTGATATAGTTGCTAACCTTCTTCAACTTTGTAGATGCCTCAGTGTTGTCACACTTGAATAGAAGGAAATAGGAACTTTTACCTAACTTGTGGACAGGGTAACTGAAAAGCCCCGAAGGTTTAAATACACCACACACTCACTCACACAGACACTGTCTACCGACAGAAATAATTTGAGCAAGCCTGTCTACTCGGACAAGTATAACTATAGCTAAGAGCAAGGTCACAGATAATATCTGAGTTAGTATCGGTAAAACAAAAGATAACTGACCCTGTAGAGGAAGAGCTCATGCCGTCCATCACCTATAGTAGCACCATTTTCATGTACAAGTTTAGCAAAGGCAAAGTCACATAATTTATTCCCAGAGGTGGCTGAAAGAGAAAATGACACCAGTTGACAAAGTTGGCCAAAATGCTACACTCACGAAATACTATGTCCAGTCTACTTTGTTGGGCCATGCCAGGCTTGTACTTGCACCATGCAGAGTTGGCCAAATGATATTGATAGGCCACATCGTGGCAAACTGTCTCAGTCAACATGAGTCACATATGGCCTTGATCCTGTATCCTTGAATCACACCGAGCCTATGAACGAGAACCAAGCCGGGCCTACTAGAGCTATGCTCGAATTGCTTAAGCAACATCAGACCAACTTCAGGTAGGCTGCACCTATCAATTTGAGCATTGCTGAGCATACTTATCTGGACTATGCTCAGAATATGTACCAGCACTTTCTGAAGCCATGCCAAGCCGACTTACTTGAGCCGTGTCTGAACTCCAACCTGAAGTGAGCATGAGGGAACTTCTCAAGGGGAACATTAAGTTTCACTGTCTCTGCCCACTTCGGCTTGTCCGAGTGATAAAACACCACTGAGTGGAATTCTGTAACATTTGGCTCCCCAGCACCCATTGAAATGGCATTCTGGAAGAAAAACAAGGGAGTTCACTCTATATCCCAGGTTTTATGGGTTATGAGTACCGGTACTGGTCACCTGGATTTTTTGGCTTGCAAAACAGACAGAAATACAACCAACAAGGTAAGAAAAGTCTCCCAGTTACATGAACTGGCCCAACTGGTTATTGAATCCCAAAGTGACAGGCATAGAGGTTTAGATGCTGAAGTTGTGCGACTCTCTCCGCATCAGAATCTCGGGTAATGCGTTGAATTCCACACAACTTACCTCAATAACCTGTCCATGCTCGTCTAGCACCATCAATTTAACCTCCACATTCTTCCCTGTTTTCTTCTTTCCTTTCTCAAACTCTCCATTGCATATGGTCAGGTACAAGTCATTACGAACATCCCCTGGTCTGATGACATCTGAGAATCCCATGCGACGACAAATGGCAATATTTTTCGTGAACAGGAGCGGGTGGTCCCTCTTGACTGTGACGATATCCCCGTGAAGCATTCGCATTGCCACAACCATACCTATAAATGAAGATACTCGTTGTCAACATTGGAAGCCACGATGGTTGTTTCATCAGCAAAGATGAGTTCAGGGGCGGATCCACGATTTCGGCAATGAGGGAGCCGTGCATGCCCCAATGACGTTACATCAAACAATGGCATGGCGCCCTTCACGCAAGTCACGTCACGGTCGGCTCACACCTCTGCGCCCTGTGCCCTCCAGAATGGCCGCCAGGATGACATCATTGCAAGGCCTCTATATCTGATGTTTCCACTGCAAGGCACTGACGGTCCTCCTCCTACACCACTTCATCATTTCTTACGACAACTACTTTTCTCTCATTCCATCTGCTAATGATTTCAGGATACTTACCATAGTTGGTCTGACTTGATGAGAGGTTGAATGTGCTGGATTTCTTCTTGATGATGTTTTCATGCAACACAGAGAAATCACCCTCATTGCAACTGTAGACAAAAGAAATTTCATGGCAATTAGGAGAAATTTTCACGTTTTTTGTAAAGTTGGTAGATTTGTGCATTTTCGTGTGGAACATGGTGACTACCTCACTACTGTCATGCATCACCAACTTAACATGTTTATGCACATGAAGCTGGCAAACAGAATTCTATAGCCGTTATTGCAGCATAAACAAAAGGGGTCAATGCAGTGCGGGAAGGGTTTGCAGTGAGAACACCAGGTACTCACCAGTAAACCTTCATATGGAATTCCTTGTCATCATCGTGGCCTATCTGGTTGAGTAAAACTTCCCGAATACTTAGAACTGTAACAAGGATTAATTAGGATGAGGTCAATGGGGATGCTAGCTCAACAGAGGGCAGCACACCGAAACCCGGTCCTAATACAATGGACTCCTTTTGTGTGGGAAATTGATCAGGACCGGGATGTCAATTTCATTTCAATAGTTTTAACCACTAGTGACACCTATTGAAAAGTCAGCTATCGTCCCCATTGTACTGCACATAAATCAACTTTCTAGGATCCAAATTCTTCAGATGGTTCATAGAAACAAGTTTTCTTCAAATATCTTGCACTGATAAGGTAGGATGTGAGAAAACTTCAACAGAAGATGCTGTCTGCTGGACCCTGGGGTAGTTAATCTGATCAGTGTTTTGTTCAGACCATGATACCAACCTGAGCACCCATACGGTCGTCTGTAGAGTGGAGCATTGCCTTTCTTGGAATTGGAGTCACCTGGTATCATCACACCTGCAATGGTATGCAACAGTGAACCTCCCTGTCACAAACTGTAGCCTGCCTACCAGCTTCCCGGGGAGTCAAGTCCCGGTAGGTCCTCAGAATGAAAATGGATGGGTCATGACCTCGGTTACAACATGAAATGCTATCAACAGCATTTCAGCCAAGAAACTTCCCCTAACAGAATTCAATTACGGTATATAGGGGTCTCCCTGCTGACAACAACCTAAGAAAACATACCTTTCCTATAAATGTGAGCGACCATGTACACATCCTTCACAAGGTCATCGTTACCCAAATCCTAGAAAACATACAAAATATCATTTACAGGGTTCTTAAGTTGAGGCGTGTGGGAATTCAGCTTCAATGACCAACACTACCCTCAGTGGAAATGCCTGCATTTTTAGTCCCGGTGATGACACTGTTGGCATGTTGTTCTGTTGTGCTAAAATGTAAAGTTAAAGGGTTCCATCTGGACGACTACAGGAGCCTATTTAGGCAATGAAACATAACTTCAGCCAACTTTAAAAGCATCTTTGTGTCTTTTTACTCACTGTGAATATAGCTGCATTCTGATGGAGTTTGTCCACATGCTCTGGTAGACCATTCTTGGTGAGTTTGGCCATGAACTTCTCACTGAAATCAGGAATAAACTTGTCAACAGGATTTCAACAGGAATCCGAGGGAAGGCTGTGGTGCTTGGAGTACAAAGCATAATACTGTCAAAACCAGTGTTTATGGAAAACTGGACGAATATCGTCACTGTGCATGTCTGATACCTTTGCAAGGGTTAAGAACTGTGGGGTACCGAGAGATCCTAAGTGCCACCATAAGAAATGAACGAAGTACATATACATTGTTCATTGCATGCACAGGGGATATTTTCAGCTACACAAGTCGACATACTGGTAAATGATAATGGTGAGGAAAGAGAAGACAACTCCTCATTGTTTCTGAAGTACTATTAAGGTGGGGTAAACTTTTGCTTATACCGCGTACCCTGCAAAGGGTGAACAATGGTAACCAAAAATACTACAACCCAGTATTTCGAAAATCACACAAAGGAAGATTCAACACAGTGCAGTATATGACATAAGAAAGTGCTTACATATACAAAGCATCAACTTATTCAGCACCAACTTTTCAGCTGATGGGAAAAAAACTTGGCAAAATATTTCAAGTGGTATCCTTTGAAAAGCTGATGTAAACATCCGCCTTTCGAATGAATTACCAAAGTCAGTTGGTTTGGAGGAAATATTTTGTTGGAAAGAATCATCAGCTTGTGCCAGGTACTCAATGAGTTAAGTAAGAATGGTTAGTTGGGTTAGGGAGGACTGAAGGGTTCTGATATGAGGTACAATTCAATCCACCACCCTTAATTTGCTTAGGTGTTATGCCGAGTGGTGGAAAAGGAGATTTTAGCATCCCGACATCTCTGCTTTTAGTGCAGTGGGAGATTCAGTAAAAGGGATAGCCATGGAGTTTTGAACATGGCAGAGGATGAATATTCAGTGTTGAGGATTTAAGGTTAATTGCAGGGAATCCCAAACAAGCCGAAAAAATACAGTATGATTTAAAGTGTGTTAAAAAAGAACAAAGTTTTACTGTATATAGGTCTGTGCTGTAATGTAGCTAGTGACACCAACCCTCAGTCCTCTCAAAGCTATTCTCTACAAAGTAAGTTTATTATAGTTTTCTCGTCCATGACTTACCAAAGATTTGTCCATTGTTTCTACCTCTGCATTGAACTTTCTACCTAATGTATCTACCGGTAAGTATCTGAACTACTGGCATGACTGGGACCTCTATGGGAGAGGATAAATCTGCCATACAGGCACCATCATGCTCAAGAATGGTGCGGTCCACTTTTGACATACTGACAAACCTTGGAACTTGTTCCAATGCCCTGGTTCTTTTGATCCCCTTTCCAACTCCAAAGATAGTACAACCTCCCTTAGCGGACACCTCTGTCAGCAAGACACCTCTCTATTAAGGACACCGAAATTCAATCCTAAACTGGTCATTTCTGTTCATTTTGACCTCTGTAATCAGGACACCTCTCAATTCAGGATATCATCTGACAGTCCCGAAGGTGTTCTTGACAGACAGTTCCACTGTAATGCACTAAGGCCACACTTTTTTTATTTATTGGATTACGGATCCCCCCTCCCAGGTTTTTTGAAAATGTTGAAAAAAAATAAAATTCCCGATGGTCTATTTTGTGTTCTTGTTTTTTTTCCCGCCGACCACTAGGTGCAACGTAAAAGATATTTAAATGCTGACGCCCTGTATTTTCAGGATATAGGCCCCTATGTAGGCCCTATCTCTTCTGTTCTACTGTTGCATCAATAAAAGGTTTTATTTCTTTTTTACCAAATTTCACTTTTTTTATTCCCTCCCCCTTGAATTTCTGTGGCGCATAGCACGTAACACTAGGGAAAAAATTAAAAAGTCAAAGATATTTGTATTTTATTTTTATTTTTATTCCCTCCCCTCCTACATAGGTTTCGGCCTGAAAAATCCGTAATCCAATAAATATAAAAAGTGTGGCCTAAGATGGCACTAAAGGGCCACAAGGTATTGAACAAGACTAGACTATGATGTCAAACACCTGCATCAAAGCAATACTGCAAATGAAAATTTGGGAGAAGAAAGACAGGAGAAAATGTCTGAATTTTCATGCTTTCATGCTATAAAAGAAAACAACAAACAGAAAAGTGCGGTGAAAGAGACACCAAACCCCCCAGAGGATGAAACAGCATTCACCCCAACCTCCGCCACGTACCTGATGAATCGTGAACTCTTGGTATCATAGAGACCAAAAAACACCTCAGATTCCTCCCCGACGTTACATCCAAAATTTTTAAACAAGAAATGCAAATGATGCGTGATCACACTTTCCGAAACGTCGTGTAAATGATGTTGCCGTATCGAGCCACGAGCCTGAAAGTAACCAAGAAAATGGTTGAGACACTTACCATTAGGTGGCGTCGTATGAAACAATCCACTGATCTGCCTGGTCTCTTGTCGGGGAGAAAACGGTTAGTTCTAAAGGATGCTACACGGTTAGTTAAGCGGTCATTCGTTCTTTATTGGTCAAAGGGCAAGTCTGGGAGGAAATCAAACTGATCTATATCATCACGGTCAATTTCAAAATAACTGCCGCATCATATTTGATCGAATCAAAACTCTTCTGCAGTCAAAATCATGCAGCAGAATCTAATGATGTCAGCATTTCTGAAAGTTCCAGTCATTTGCAAGGGTCCTCAAGGGACCTCCTTTTGTTCAGCTGTACCCATGGATTTGTGGTCAAGCAATTCTTCCTTATGTCATCCAGTCACAGGCCATTTTGACCTTACGGATCTTACTACAACACTCCAATAAAGCAACGAATGACCAAATTTGCAAACTATTATGTACCACCACCACAAGTGTGACCTTCTGGTGACCCTGAAAGGAAGCTGTTACACTGTTTAGTGACTGGGCTGAAATTTTACTTTCTCTGCAGAGAATTATGTGGAAAATTTTCTTGGACATCGAACTACAAATGTAAGAGTCACATCACAGTAATGAAAATCGTTGAAGAGATGCCTCAAATTCTCCCTTGTGCATTTCCAATCACTCCCAGCCACAAGGTGTTACAGCCTCCAAACAAGAGTCGACACTCCGTGTAGCTGAATCCCTGGCACCACCTTACCTGATATACTTCCCCGTGGTAGGGTCATAAATGCCAAAAAACACTTCACAAGAACCACGAATACCAGGCATGATCACTGTGCATTGTCTCAATTGAAAGTACATTTGGAAATGATTTGAGCTTTTCTTGCGTTTTGGGACAGTGTCCCTAAATGAAGGTCCACGGGAAATAGGTGGACGTGGTTCTGTTCCAGCGGCCTGCAAGTAATTGTATTATTAATGTACGTTGTATGTATAAATTAATGTATACTGAGTAACATTGCATTTTACTGTCAGCTGGAAACATGTTTTTGATAGAATACATGAACTTCAATTCCATCAACAGGAAAACTTATGAAAAGAAATGCTAAGTCTGCAGGGAAAACCAGACAAAATACCCTGCTTTCTTTCCATCAATCTCCATACAAAGCATGGCAACCCTCACTCATTGTCTGGAGAGTGCTTCATACATACAGTTTTTGACAAGATGACACTAAACTAGGCTATTGTACAGCTGGAGAAGCTAACATTATGCAGAGCTTTGTTAGAATTTAACCTACATGACCTAAGCCTCAAAAGAGTTCAGTTAGTATGATGATAGTGCAAAACTATACACATGGTGGGGTTCACTGAAAAGAGGACTTGTCATTTTTTCCTATTCCATAAGCCAGCAGAAATATGCGTGACTTTTTTCTCTTCTTTTTTCATCCCATAAATAACACATGAATAGAACTTTGATTTGAGTCGGCAGAATGCCATTGAAAATCAATACATGAAGTATATCCGTCAGAAATGATATATGAAGAGCAAAGACAGGCCTATGCATTATCCAAAACTTCCTGGTTGTTAAAAATGGGTCAAACATGGGGACTTCATCTCATATACTTCCTTATTTGACTCAATAGTCCTTAAATATCCAAAAGAATATTCAAGTTAATCTGCATAGGACGATACACAAAGGAAATTAGGTAGATTTTTTCCACAAGTAGGCCTAAACAAATTTGCCAAAGTGCCTACTTTCAGGCAATGACATCCTTATGAATTTTGACATTTTGAGAAAAAATGACAGTTTCAGGTAGCCCGCCCATAAGGCCGAACAATTCCTTGAATCTACAAGTATAGACACTAATAGAACAGAACTGTAGCTTATAATAATACGGATTAGAAGTACTGAAACACGATTTGTAGCATAATTTATTTCATCCTAAGAACGGGTGGGATATACACATGAAAGGTACAATTTAAAGTGGTTAGTTAATTGCAGAGTGGTTAGGCGCAGATTTAAGCATGTTAATGAGATATGTGGGCCTTCCCCAGACTTTAAGATTTAAAATATGAGGAATCAGGACCAAGCATTTCAAACACCCAAGTCTTTAACCCGTTAACTGGGTAATTAATAATTTTTGAAAAAAAATTTCNCTTAAATTGCCCCCAAAAAAGTATTCGACACATAAGGTTCAGGACGCAATGTGAGGTGCCATTTCCTTGCAGGGCGTACTATTACGTCCTACGCAAGCTGAGATCCTCGGGTGTTTTCGGGGGTTCCCCGGATTATGTGATGATGTAATATGATGTCCTACCCAGTTAACGGGTTAATACACGAAGAATTGTAAGTGCTATTCGGCAACAGACCCACAATCTTGATATCTGGCACTGGAGTCACTCACAATGTTGGAGAAGACAGGCCCTGATTCTAATCCTTTAAATCACAATTTGAGGAAGGCCGGAGGCTTGTCCAGGGACAAGACAGGGCAGAGAAATTCATTAGTCATTAAATCACCGTGTAGAAGGAAGAATTAGAAACCTGAGTGTCGCTGTCTGAACTTCCACTTCCATGATCACGTTGTGGTCGTAAAGTACCCGTTGTTGACACAGTCCCCCGTCGCTGGAGTGGACTGTCAACACTGCCCTGACTTTCAGGATCAATGCCGTTCACAAGGTACTGTAGTATCAGCTTGAATTCATCGTAACGCACCGTGTTCTAAGACCAGAAACAGATAATAGACAGTTAAAATAAGGGTTGATGGATCAAAATGGGTCCATTCCATAATCATATATGCAGCTGAAATAGTAAAGTTCCTACAGCTGTACGCTCTGAAATTGAAAGGAAACTTGAGGATTTAATATCATGCATTCATACGCAGAATGCTATCCTAAGAATCATCTCAGCTGTTTCGAAGCACTTCCCTCACACTCCATGCTAGGACTCATGCAATGCGGGTACACAAAAATGAACCCCCTGAAAATACAGAAGCAGCTCATTCCTAATTTCTGGTGGAAATTTTTCAGTTCTACTTTCATGATTCCCTGATTATAGTCGAAGAGGGCTTTCATGCAGAAAGGGAGGTGGCTTTCATTCTTAATTCCATGAAAAGGATGACAGTCTTCGTAAAGTTTCAAAACAAAACTGTTTCAGTGACAATACTTTTCTCATGTGCGTTCTCTGTAAGGAGAACCACACATGGCAGTCTTCGTAACGTTTCAAAACTGTTTCAGTGACAATACTTTTCTCATGTGCATTCTCTGAAAGGAGTATCACACAACCTGCCTCAACTGCCCTTGCACTGCAGTATATGCCTTCCTGAACTTGTCTTGGTCAGAAAGGATTTGGGCGCTTGCATTGATTTTAGATTGGGGAGAACCCCAATATCAGTGTCTTGATCTTGATCCAACCCACACTAAGTACGAAGAGTCATCACCACATCCTTTCAGGGATTAGTGAAAGTCCTGCAGGAGTCATCAGTTCAAACCAGCTTGAGGAAAGAACAGAATAAGGCATCATCTTCTCCAAGAGATGATGGGGGATGGTAATAGAATAATCATGCACTCAGGCCCCAAACTTGGCAAGCACTCAAGAATCAAGCATGTATTAATGCACCTACACATACCCAGTGCATTTGTCATCATGCAGTTTCAACGAAACATCTGCTGGATTTCCCCAATTTGTATTGAAATCACACGCAATTAATGAACTATAAAATGAAAGCTCATAAAATATGTTATTTGATGACATCTAGTTTTCTCCCAGTCAAGCACATGACAGATGACACACACCATGTTTATTATGATGTATTCAACAACCACAACAATTGCACAAAGGATGTTTTTTGATGGTAGTCAATCAGACCCCTGGACATACAAATCATAACAATAAACACTTAGAATATTGAATGTTTGTTCAGTGACATACTTCAGTGACATTTAACTTTAAATTCAAGTCACTGATATTCACCCCTGGAAGCACAACTCACTAGACCTGTATTTGAATTATTTAATATGCAGGAATAATGGAAGATGCAGCATAGGCAACATTCACAACCCATACAGAGGATATAACCAACTCTACCTCATCTTCCTCAAGTACCTTTTCCACATCAACTTTCTCCAGATCTACATTCTCCAAACTTTTCACCTCTTTCCTCCCGTGCTGTGTTTTAGGAGACAAGCAAACTGATTCAGTTATTGTCAAATAACAGGACATTCCATGACTCATCAAAAAGAAATTTTCTCCATCTGAGAGCAAATGTGAAGTGACGAAATCTGGACACGTCAAATAGTGCATTTAGAAATCCTACCAAATACATGTATCATCCTCCCACAGCGGGATTTTTAGCTCACTCCTCTTGCGAGTGTATGAAGAGGAGCGAGACCAAAGCCCTGCTATGGGAGGATGACCAAATATAGGGTCTCTGTTAACCAGAAATGCACCGCAGTGCCATGGATAACAAGTGTATGTTGCACAAACGAAATATCCACAGGACAAAACAAAACAGACAAGGGTGAATTCCCTCATAAGTACCCCTTCATACTTGACAGCCACTGGCATATGAGAACTTACTATCAGGAGAATGCACTTACCGACACAGTCTTGATATTTTCAGCACCTTGTTTATGTAATCTGAACAACTCGACCACGCTGATCTTATCTGGATCGACAGGTTCATTTTCATGCCTGATGACTAGATCCAAGCCAAGTTGTCTGAAAAGGAACAAACAGTGTATAAGACAAGAGTCCCATCCTCTCACTTTTCATTCCTTCTCCAGGGTCTGAAGAATCCATCCTGTGTTGTACAGCTTACTAGAGTGTGCAGCTTTCTAGACTGCATCCAGTATACTACAGACTATAAGAATACCTTCTTCTGGATTTCACAGTAGAAACCAAATCATCTGTGGTTTTCCTTACCCATTTATCCAGTCTATTTTTGATACAATCTGGGCTTTAATCCCCCGTTTCTGTTCCTGTGTGTGTAGAGTACTTGACAGCAACTGTCTTCTGAAGGTCAGCAGATTCTGCATCACCACCTTCATATTGTTGAACATAACTGTCTTTCTCAACTGAAATGAAGCAAAGGAAAATGTCAATGACACAGTAAAGGAATAATCCTAGAAATTGTTCAAGTTTTGAAAGCAGTCTACTAAAGTTATGAAGCTGCAGCCCACATTATTTACATTACATTGTATATAGGCAGCGACATCAATGCCGTGTGCCACAACTGTGCATTTTGGTGATTTACCTACCACATACAGCCTTTTCCAAATAGCACTCCATTCTTTCAGCACGTAAGCCACTTCCCTGACAGTTGTATCTTCGACTGGTGTCACAGTCTCATATGGCCTGGAAGGTTGAAATATGAGATGCTACAGTCCAGCTCTTATGACAAAACATTGATATTCTAGCATCAGCTGAATGTCAGCTTACCGGTAGTATAAATCCATTTCATGTTTCACCCCGGGGTCACCAGGTTTGTAATACCAGTTGTAGATTTGATACTTCAGATATGGCACAATGTAGGCGTACATGTTCACAATTCCTGCATACTCCACGACAGCGTTGAAATTTTTTTTATAATTGGACAAAATTTTAACACTGCCGTCGACGCTAGATCGCCATATTGAAAATCTTGACGTCATTGTCGGTGGGGCCGCCATCCTTTTGGTTTTTCAAGTGACGGGAACTTCCTTTTCAAACTGTTATTAATATTATTTGCAGAAAACAATTTTTATCTTGTCAAAAATGAAACAGAATAACTTTATTTACTCTACCCGCCGTGTACTGATGTTTGTATTCAATGTGTACCAACTCTATACCTTTGTACACCTATCTATTCTACAACAAGCGTAGAAAGTCGATGAGATGGGGTGACCGCTTTACAAACAGAAGAATTTCTACTGTTTCCTCCGTGCGCACTACTTTTCAAGATGGAAACCTAGCGTCGACACTAGTGGTGATATCCCCAGATATCGCCACCTAGCGTCAAGTTTGGAGTGCCTGCTGAGGACTTACCCCTCATTGTCAATTACACAAGCTTCCACTCGTTTAGGGTGGATATAGTTTGCAGGGAAGATACCCTGAAAAGAAAGACTGGAATGAGTGAGACTTCAAAATTCCCTCCAATCTCCTTCCTTCGCAACCCAACTAGACATGCGCATAATAAAAGGTTTTATGAATCATGCTTGGTTTTCCCTTCCTGCTACTGCTGTGCTGCCTTAAACCTACTTCCTCATTTCCGAAATACCAAGCACAGATTACTACGTTACACGAGTACGGTATGTTTATTCATGAATTTCGGCATGAGCTTGCTATCTCTATGGGTTTTGATTGTTTAGGTTGACTGAGATATCTTAACCCAACCCACACTTTAACCATGTCTTATTGACTCAAAACAAGTCCCTGCATGACTGAAAGTTCAAGACTTCCTTTGTTACCAGAGAAATTTTACCTTGACTGCCTTGTTCCGTGTAGAAAAGCCACGATACCATGCTGAAATTTCAAAGAAAAAGAATCTGGAGCTGACCAGAATACACAAGGATAGTGCTTCAACACAGCAGTCACCCGTGTCTCCTATCAGAAATAAATACTTTCGAGTCTCGTGTCAGTCTTTTTTCTCACTGTCATTTTGTTCTGACAGAAAGCATGTAGTTACCTGTGCACTCTTCTAACACCTGAACAGTTTCTCCTATCTCCAGGGGTAGACCAAACTTGGCTTTGCCATCATAGTTGTAAATAGCTGAAAAAAAGAATTCCAAATCATGCATAATCTGCCAGTCAACATCAATGCAACTCATTTTCACCAAGGCAAAGCGAAGATGTTATTGGCCGTTATCAGAGGCAGAGATATACCGGTATTAAGCCCGTAAATTCCGTTATAATATAGCTATCACTGTTCGGCAGTCGCAGATTCCATGAGGCTACATCGCAACATGCAGTCATTGATGATTGCCAAATAAATTGATCGAAAAGAAGAATGCAGATTTTCAAAAAAAATCATGATTCCAGCAAAATTTTTACAGCAAAGACATGAAAGAGGTTTTGGTAAAGCTATTGATCTTTATAAAAAATAGGGAAAATGGCTCTTGGCTGGTGCGTTGAAGAAGGTCAGAGGGAAAAGTTTGTAATCATGAATCAGGAAGTAAAATCTGACAAGGCCAATACCATACAGTGCAGTGCATGCATGCACTTGTGCACTTTGCACAGAGTTTTTTCAGGAACAAGAAACGTCAAACAAACGTCAATTTTTACATCGAATTACGTGGATAAATATCGGGATTGAGCATTCAGCGTTCAACGTACCAACTCCAAATTTCACATTCTTTGAAGCTGTCCACATTTCGCACGGAAAAACGTCCCCAAACGTCTGTATTTTCTTGTGAATGTCGCCGGAATCTATTACTTCGGTCGAGCGGCGACCATGTTGTTTTTGTCACGTGACCGCAGCGATGACTCATCCTCCAAACACCACTCACAAGGCCCTGTTTGGAGACTTCGTACTCAGTAGTTTCACTTACTTCCTCCAGATGACGCGTTTTGTTGTGAAATTCGTAGGTCAGGTAAACGCGGGGGTAAACGCTAATCCTGGCACAGGTTCTTGTGGTTCGATACTATACTGGGGGACCACCGGTCCTGACACACTTCACTGAGAATGTATAGAAAAACAAAAGGTATGACACTTCGCAAACTAGCACCCCGACCTCGCCACTTCAAACCGCCGTCAAATCTTTATTTCCCAACCGATTGTCACGATTTTTGGTGTGAGTGATCTCCGATATATTTNGAGGCCTGCGTCAAATAGTCTCAATGTCAGAAGCCCTTTCACCAGTAAAACCATTATTTCTCTTTCAGATCAGTTGAAATTGGTTGATTGTGCTGTTAGTTCTGGGAGTAAATTGTTTCTGACCATCAAGAAGACTTCTCCAACAGCTTCAGAAACCAAAGTTGCTCAAAGTTCAACATGCACACCAGGATTGTGGGAGGAAATGATAAAATTTCTTACGAGACATTTTACTGAAACAGATGCAAAGAAGGTTTTAGAGAAAATGAAAGAGGTTTGTATGACCAGCTGGAAAAGTTGTTTGTGTTCAGGACCAGTGGTTTATGTGTCAGAGGATGGACTTGCGATCCGTTCTCTTCTTGATGCAATGCATCATCTTACAAATCTTTCAGGATTTGGGATGTATACACCACAATAGCTGAAATGTACATTTTGGTGCGGGTTGATGACCAATGATAATCACTTGCGACAAGTGCCTGCTATTGCTGGAGCAGCTCACATATAATGCAACTGCTTTCCTTTTCCAGCAATACAAGGCAAGGATGGATAGCTTGAGTTTGGATGATATAGAGCGGCTTGCTCACATGAACTTGGAAGCACAGAGAACAGCTGCTCGATGATATTTCATGATGTCTCGGTTCACGTGACATAGCTAGGATCAGCAAAAGCCAAGGCCTGTAATTCAATACAACACCCAAGGAGAACAATACTACAACCCAAGGAGTAGAACATTATTTGTGGAATTGTGAGTGGGATGTACCGACTATTACAAACATTTAGTTTGATTCCTTCATGAATGCGACAAGTTAATTGGTTAACTGTAAACTCAACTGACATAATCATTGTTGGAGGCATCATTCGTACATTTTCATTTCACCAGCTGCATTTATCGGAATGGGTGAAATAATGGAGGCTAAGGTGGAACTCTGGCCTTGACTGAGCATGCCAAGTGTAACAGGGCAAAACGTCAGAGGTCAAACCACTCCGCTTTAGTTCCAAGTTCTCATTGGAGGTTTCTCTAAGTGCAGGTTATTTATATGAATTCCAATAAATTAATATACTTGATACATTGTCTTCTCAAAGTTTTCAATCACCCCTTTGATCATTGATAGGCTTCAGTTGTGATCACAGATGGTGGACAGGGATCCCGTTATAAAGTGCTTGTAAGTTGATGAGTACACTTTCTCAGGTTGAGAATGCACAATAAGGGGCTTGTTCATGCAAACATAATTCATCAAAAACACACACAAAGACGGTAAGATTAATTTATCCTTCATTTATTTTCAAAATATTTACACATAGGTCAATTCCCGATTCTTTCCACCATAAGACATCTCTTGATGTGACAGATATGTGGGCATTTCAATAGGCCTACCGGTACTTGTTGCGAGACCTTTGAACTTGATCTTCATCTCCATCTGTCTTGGATCTGTTTCTCATTTCTGTTTGGGAGGTTTCTTGTATCGTTTCCCTTTTCCACGTAAAACTCGCAATCGTTCCATTTCATCTTTAAAGTCCTCATGTTCATCCCTGAAAATGAGGCAATAAAAACATGACTATAATCAAGGGTCAATACACTGGAACCAGTGGAAGCAACATAGACATCAATGATTCTATTTGTTGAATTTCCCATTCTGTCTTCTTCATTTAAAAGTACTAAAATGTCAAGCAGTTTTGAAAACAACTAAACCTAAACACCTCATGCCAATTGCCACAGACATGACAGAGATTTCCAAGCAGGGATGAAGAAGGAGGGCTAGCCTACTCAACATGGTTATTTTACCTGAATAAGCCATGGAATCTGAGTTTCCTCATTAAGATAGAAATAGCAGGATGACGGGGATAGTACTGAACAATATCTTCCCTCAAATTCAATGGCTTTTCCTTTAGGAGCTTGACAACTTTCATTGATGGGGCATTTGTTGGTCGGGCAACTTCACCAAAGATGCGAGCTGACAAGAAGGCCATTCGTTTGGCATAATTTGATGCCATCTTGTTCCTGGAAGTAGAAGATGTTTAAAAGTTATGTAAACTGAATTTGGAGCCCCAGCTTTGCCAGATCAACTTAGCAAGCTACCACAGGGACTTGAAATGAATTGAATCAAGTAGCCTCGGCCTACACCGATAGCCTTGGCTTCCCTTGGCACTGACAAGGTGGTAGGCTTCATTTATTTATGAATGTTGACATTGTTGTATTGTTGTGGGTGATTGCATGCTGCAATAAGCCTAATGTGTACCTTGGCCTAGACCTACTTACTTGGACGAATGGCGGGCCATTGTCTTGGGAGTGCCAATTCGTCCAGGTATTCACCCAGCCTGTCCGAAATTGGATAGGCCTAAGCATGATGGGATGCATGGGCTGATCCATCCGGGAATCGGAATAACACTACCTACGACTACAACAAGGCAGCAATCTCCAGTAAGTAACAAAACTGCAACATATGATGACAGGACAACACGATGTACTTACAATATCACTCACAATGCAGAGCACTTGACAGCTGAATGTTGTTTTGGGGATGAAAAACCGTCATAAATATCGGAAATTTCTCACGTCCACCATGTTTTTCTTCACCTTGAGGTATAACCAGCAGTGACCGATTCCATGTAGGCCGTGAAGCGTTTTGGTGGATGTGTCTTCGGCACTTCCGAAGACAAAGTGGGCCCGAAGAGGAAGTGAATCGTCACACCTCTTTAGGCCATTCGTTTACTTCCACGAGCTAGCTCAGAACAGGCTCTACAGCGTTCGTTTACACCGGAACTGCGTCATCGGGCCTTCCTCGGACCAGGCGCGACTAGCCCTACTCGCCGAGGTGGGCTTCTCGTGTAACCTTCCCAGGATGCAAAGCGGGATGTCACTTCCGATCATGAGATGCACACAGCTCTCGCATACATCAGTGTACATCGGCGTGCAAAAGTAATCGAACGCTGTCGTGTTAGACACGAGCAAAGTGTCATGGCGGATATGACAGCCAATCACAGCACATTTTTCTCGTGTCTAACACGACAGCGTTCGATTACTGGCTGTTGTGCGCACGCTCAGCTTGTCCTTCCGGGGCTTGCCCGAGGAAGGCCCGAGGAAGTAATCGAATGCGGTACTTGTTCAAAAATAATACGCCAACAGAATGGACCACTTGACAGCCACCAGAGGGAATACGGGCAAATTTCATGTTGAGAGACAGATTTGGCCATGACCTCGCCCCCCGTTCTCCTGGGGCTTGACTTGAGTTTCTCTTCACACATTTGACACCCTCCACCGTTTTATCAACTCATGAAACTTAACTGATTATTTTTGAAGACATCAATGAAGATAATAAAAATATGATAAGTGAAAAACGATTACGGGTGTTGTTAATTACATATATACCACAAATGATATTTATCAACATTCTTACAAAACTTTTAACACATTTACCAGCAAGATTACCTTATCTTACAAGATGAAATTTACAACAAAAAGATATTGATGAAGACATTAGTCAAAGACAAAGCATCATAACTCGATGCAGTTCACTGTTCACCATGATTCCACATGTACTTTTACTGGCAGGTTTTAACAGACATAACTCAATTAGGTGTCCAGAGCCTGGTCAATAGGGGATACTCTCCACTAACATGTACAACATAAGCAAACGGTTCATGTATTATGAACTACACGGAACGATTTTAAAATCAAGTCCAATGAAGTACATGTACTGTTGCAATATGCATGCAGCACACTTGGATGAATACATAAGACATCCTTAACATTTATGAAAATGTATGCAGGTAAAAACCTGAAATCAATCAAAACTTCTGCAGATCTTCAGGGTATAAAGCCTGATGTGAAATCCTTGTTCTTTCACTTTGTATTAAGTCAAAGGAATCTGGAGTCCTGACATTGCACCGTGATTCAATTTCTTGTTAAAATGTTTTTCATCCTTGGATAGTAAAAAAAGACGCAATATTCTTTTTATGTCCTTCACCCAAATTGAATTTGGTGCTGTGGTACCGCGACCGGTAGCTGAAAGAAGCAAATGTTTAGTTGTAATTAATGACAGTAAGCAAGTGTACCAATCAATCTTGATCTAGTGTAAATACTGTACTTTTAACTGTACCCAGCTATTGGCATATGTGACAGGGTCTGTGAAAACCCCGCCAATGTCACTGGGGAGTGATATAGGCCTTGATCATACCTGCCCTTTGTTGCACAACCAATAAGGCTTTTTAGGCCTATTTGCCACTTACTAAGAGACCATTGTATTTTGATTGTGATGACACGCCCTACATAACCTATTTACCCTGTGCTGTTCAGTGACTTTGGCCAGGTTTTGCTAGACTTGGTCACATATTTCATGGGCTGGTTGAATAGAAATACACAGAGGTCATGCTAAGGTGATTAGACTGAGATACAATCAATCACCATTCAAAAGAAATGGCTGTTACCTGGTTAGCATATGCTGCTGTATATATTACACTCTGTTGGCCGGACTGATCTGTTGTCAGAATATTTGTGGCTAAACCTTGCCCTGAAATGGGGAATATATAAGGGAACATGTTCAAGGCTCATTCTACTCGGCTGGAAGCCAGCATTGCCGCAAGAGGTTTATCCTTATATCAACCGGATATCAAGATACACTGTCCTCCAGTGATCGTCACCAAGTCTCTGTACTTGCAGAGGGGGGATGCAGCAGTTGAGCCAGCTCATATCACTGCCCTATAGATTGAAAACAATCAGGCATACTTACCGAATGTATCATCACCAGCAGTTGACAGGGACAGTTCTTCCATTGTTTCACCCTGACCAGATACCAATACCTTCTCACCCTTTGTGGACTGAAAAAATAAGATAGAAGAATTACCCCTAGTACCGGTACACATAATTTAATTGAATGAATTGTACATGTACCGTATTAGAGTAGGTAAATAGAGCAAATGATGCCCATGGTATTGGAAAGAATGTTTTGAGACTCACAAAAAACTCACCTCTCTGTATTTTTGCAGGTACAATTTAAGTGGCTCCACATGATTATCAAAACCAAGATTTGACATGGCAAATAAGATGTCTTCACCATTGATGGTTTTTCGTTTCTCCTGATGGCACCTTTCACTAGCTCTGTGACAAGTTAGGGAAGATGAAAAAGCCAGTACAAGGTCTATACCATTATCATTTGTCAACTAGCAAAACCCGTGCTCCGCACGGGGTAGTAGCCCTAAATGATTGTTTACAACAAAGTCATGTTGGATGGAACGTTCTGACCACGTGCTCCGTCCATTACCAATGAGGAATCGCAGGAACTAATCCATGACGCGGCGCTGATGAACAACTCAGTCTAAAATATGACGTCGAAAGTGAGGCTAACGTTATTTGCCATTTAATTCTGGAAAACTACACCCCATTTCCAGCCCTAATATACCCGAAATTAGTCCATTAAATTTCGGATTTTACACATTTAACATCAAATATAGGACTGACTCAATGTATCTGAATGTTTTCAAACGAAAATTCAAGTGCGAACATGTCGAATTTTATCAATAAAATTGACTATTTTAGCGTAAACGACAGATCGAAGAGCAATGTCACTGATTCTGAATGACGCACGACGGAACCACGTGCGATGTCAAAGAGGTTTTCAACTGGCGGCGCATGCGTTTTTGAGAAAAAACTGAGTTGTTCCCCATCGCCTCCTTTGGGCACGCCGGTTCCCCATTGATGACGTCATTTGATGACGTCAGTGCACAGCCTCTATACCACGTCTGCGCTTGAAAATCAATTCCAAGAATTGATGCTGCGCGATTGATGATCTCAA